>CAUYLG010017729.1:0-106137 GCA_963573385.1 Cacajao melanocephalus | reverse complement strand
TCAGGGGGAAATAGGGGAGGGACAGTGGGGGGTGGGGAGTTGGGGAGAGAGAGCATGGGGAGAATGCCAGATACAGGTGATGGGGAGGAAGGCAGCAAATCACATTGCCATGTGTGTACCTATGCAACAATCTTGCATGTTTTTCACATGTACTCCAAAACCTAAAATGCATTTAAAAAAAAAAAAGAAAACTGGTAAATGAAAAAAATAATAATATATAAATGAATAAATGAAAATGGTGGGAGTTGTTGAACAAGACCTACAGATAGTTTGCCTAGGGCCGTTTACCTCCAGAATAATAACCTTGGGCTTTAGGAGAGTTCTAAATCACATGGAAAACAACCAAAGACGTAAGAGTTTTACATTTCCTGGGCTGAAGACATCATCGGCACTTTCTGGAATGTTGACCAGTGACAATTTCATTACATCACCATTAGAATACCTAAGAAACTACCTACTCTACCATAAACTTTTAGACTCTTAAGATTTCTCAGAATCGGGCTAAGCATGGTGCCTCATGCCTGTAATCCCAGCACTTTGGGAGGCCAAGGTGGGCGGATCATCTGAGGTCGGGAGATCGAGACCATCCTGGCTAACATGGTGAAGCCCTGTCTCTACTAAAAATACAAAAACCTAGCCGGGGTGGTGGCACATGCCTGTAATCCAATCTATCTACCCGGGAGGCTGAAGTAAGAGAATTGCTTGAACCCAGGAGGCGGAGGTTGCAGTGAGGCGAGATTGCACCATTGCACTCCTGCCTGGGCAACAAGAGAGAAACTCCATCTCAAAAAAAAAAAAAAAAAAACTTTTCAGAATCACAGAACCACTAAGTATACTTCAGGCTTCCTTGGAAGCCTGAAGAGTCCAAGTTCATCCCTTGCTAAGATGACAACGTTAAAAAAAAACCAGATTCATCTATTTCCAGAAGCCTGTTCTATCAGAAAGATACACTCTGGATGTGGCCAAGGCTTCTGGTTTTCCAGTGATTACAAACTCCAACCTCCTCTACCCCAGCCCTCATGGTTATAATCATTGCTCAAAGCAGCTGGTTGACAAACCCATATGCGCATCATTGGACTGGGCCCTTGCTTTTAAAATTAAGTGCTTCCAAAACTCATGCTGAACTTTGACCTCCAATGTGTGGCCTAGTGGGAAGTGGGAGGTGTTTGGGTCATTGGGGAAGATCTTTTTTTTTTTTTTTTTTTTTTGAGATGGAGTTTCACTCTTGTCACTCAGGCTGGAGTGAAATGGTGCGATCTTGGCTCACTGCAACCTCTGCCTCTTGGATACAAGCAATTCTCCTGCCCCAGCCTTCTGAGAAGCTGGGATTACAGAAAACCACCACCACGCCTATCTAACTTTTGTATTTTTAGTAGAGACAGGGTTTCTCCATGTTGGCCAGACTGGTCTCGAACTCCTGACCTCGGGTGATCAGCCTGCCTTGGCCTCCCAAAGTACTGGGATTACAGGCATGAGCCATCGCGCCCGGCCGTGAAGATCTTTTATAAATAACTTGGTGGTGTTCTCTTGATAGTGAGTGAGTTTTCACTCCAATGAGGTTCCATTAGTTCTCATG
Source organism: Cacajao melanocephalus (assembly GCA_963573385.1). Taxonomy (NCBI): domain Eukaryota; kingdom Metazoa; phylum Chordata; class Mammalia; order Primates; family Pitheciidae; genus Cacajao; species Cacajao melanocephalus. Next base: position 104,561 of record CAUYLG010017729.1, on the reverse strand, counting down.
GAAATGAATTCATTCCCAGGAGTATGGGTTTTGATAATGCCAGGATATTCCTTTAGTTTTATATCTTTGCGTGAGTACACCTCCCCTTTGACTTTCCCTAAGATGTTCTGACCTACCATGCAGCCCTCACCAGAAGCTGAGCAGATGCTGGCACCATGCTTCTTGTACTTTCCAGGAGCCTGCAGAACCTTAAGCTAAATAAACATCTGAAAAAAAAAAAGAGGTGTTTGAACAACTTTAAAGAAAGGTGAAACCCAAGATCAATCTCTACTTCTCCAGAGCTATGTTTGCTGCAGAGACGATAGGGGATGTGGTGGGGGTAAAGATACGATATCTTGAATCTTCTGGAGATTTCTTCAGCATCTCTGAGGGACTTAGTAGTAATTGGAGTGTTGCATTTCATTCCGGAAGCCTCCTGAAGATTTCAATGGCTGGTAAATAAAACCAAGTTCATTTTTTAAACATCATTCTTTAACTCTATCTACCCTCATTGTGTGTCTTCTGGGCACAAAGCATTGTCTGCTGAATAAAGGTCTGCAAACATATTTGTTTTCACATTTTTTGTTAGTCTCTTTCTTTACTGCTATTTCTCATGAACAGACTAGAATAGATAAATGGGATGATTTCTAGGATATTTCTAGGATATCCTAGAGATCATCCCAGCTCAATTTTCTGCTCAGCATGTGACTCTGAGAACATTCGATGGAACTTGCCCAAGCCTCGTGGAAGAGGTAGTACTTGGTCTAGTTCACAGGAAGCTTTTCAGTTGAATCGTATAGTAAGTAAGGCAAGCATTTTTCCCTAGAAAAGCCAAGATTTTCCAAACCCAGATATGTATATGAGAGTACTTTTATCTGTAGTTCTAATAACATTATCTTTCACCCGTCAAATGCCAGACTAGTGGATTTTTTTCTTCAGATAATTGCACATCTAAATGCTAAATGTATGTAATAATTATTAAATATGAATCTAACATTGATATGCATTTACCAAAGACCTGGAAGATGGTTCACTAGAAAATATGAACCTTAAAGTTTCAATTCACATCATTCACTCAGTTGGCAAACAGAACTTAGCATTAAAAGTGATGAAATCAGAGATTCTGGATATGCCAGAGACCAGAAGTGTCTTTTAAGCAGAACTTAGTGAGATAGGAAGGTGCCTACGTTACCTAATCCTACTATTTTGCCATGACAAGGATCTCCTTGGAAAACTAGGAGAATGTTTCACATGACATCTGGGTAAGTTTCCTGCAGGAGTTCATTTTTGGGCCATGTTCTTTGCTTTTGTAAGCTCATTGTGCAATCCCATCATTCAGGAGAGGCGGCTGTTGGAGAAATGTCACGGGGCCTTACTAAGTGTGTGTCAGGGGTAGTTCTACTTAGTGTACCCAGCCCAAATTCCAGGAAGGAAAGATGCCTTTAGTGAAAGGAATTCCTTTAACATGTAAGCCTAGACTTCAGATTCAGGAAAAGAAAAGGAGTCACAAAACAGTGTGGACTAGAGGCTACTGCAGGGAATTCTGTACGATCACTTTTGTTCTGACTGTGTGAACGTTTGTGTGTGTGTGTGTGTGTGTGAGAGAGAGAGAGAGAGAGAGAGAGAGACAGGGAGAGAGAGACTCCTTGGTGTGAGGACAGAGAAGCAGAGAGAGATGTCCTTGAAAGGTGTATTCTATGTGTATGTATGGAGCACCTCACTTTCCTCCTTACTTTCTCCACTCTTACCCCCATCTTCACCTCTAAGCCTAACCCAGACAATCATTTAGAAAATCAATTCCTGAGTCACTTTGGAAAGAGTCCTTTGGGGAATCCTTAATGCAATCTGTGGCTCAGACCAATTAGTCCATTATCCCTGGAATCATGGCTGATTTAGAACACTTTGCTAGTTTTTTTGACTCACATTTTTCAGAGTAGCTCTTGAGCGGGTAATAATACTCAAGGCCCTGGGACAGAAGCTCAGGCCTATGGGGCTGTCTGGGCACAAAGATAGTCAAGGGATTGTTCATCTCCTTTATCCATCAGGGTCCAGAAGCCAGCCTCATCTATATCTAAAACAACTAGCATCTGTCCCAGGATATTCTTCATTGGTATAGCACTCTCAGTGAACTGTGGGCCCCACATGCATCTCTCCAAAAAGAAGTAGGTTTATTTAAATTGAATGTGCTAAATAAGCATGGAGGAGAGCCTTGGAGACCAAAGAACGTGAGGGGCTCTAATGAAGGAGTCTCATAGAGCGAGAATAGGGAGGATTTAAAGGAAGGAGATGGTGCCATATCTAAGCAGCCAGCCTCAACTGAGCCACTAATTTTAATGCACTCATGAATACACTGATCTTTTCAAACCCCTCTGAGTAAAGACTCCAGCTTCTTTGTCCTTCCCTGCTCCCCTCTACCCTCTCCATCCACCAACCACCTGGACTTTGGTCTCCCAGAGTGCAAGGTCAGGGCAATCACCCCATTAGCAATACCCTGGGGACAGTCTGGGTCACTGTCCTTTCAGAAAGATTTGCCTAACAGAAAGGGAGGGGTTGGAGGAAGAGCTAGAGAAAGGTATAGAAAGAGATTAAGGACACGAGAGGGGGAGGGGTTGCCATATGGCATAAAGGAGGCATGATTAAAAAGATTAGCTGCTCTTCAATCAGAAAGACTTGTGTGTGGGGCGGGGAACACGTTAGAAACCTAAAGAATCGCAAAGAGCCTCATGAAGTGAACAATGAATTTCAAAAGAAAAAAAGAAATAATTTCTTTTAAGTTTATGAGGTGATTTTAAGCCAAATCAAGGGAAGCCTGATTTTATGCAGTGGAGAGAATCCATTACCATGAGAAACAGCACAAACTGGCAATATAAGTCACATTCCCAAAAAGGCACAGAAAAATTTACTATTAATAAATTCACAGCGGGGCGCGGTGGCTCATGCCTGTAATCCCAGCACTTTGGGAGGCTCAGGCAGGCAGATCAAGAGGTCAAAAGATCGAGACCACTCTGGCCAACATGGTGAAACCTTGTCTCTACTAAAAAGACAAAAAATTAGCCGGGCGTGTTGGCGCACACCTGTAGTCCCAGCTACTCAGGAGGCTAATGCAGAAAAATCGCTTAAAAACCTGGGAGGCAGAGATTGCAGTGAGCCGAGATCGCGCCATTGCACTTCAGCCTGGTGACAGAGCAAGACTCCGTCTCAAATAAATAAATAAATAAATAAATAAATAAAATAAACTCACATTGGAGTATTAAAGGAATGGTAGCTGACATTCAAGAGACTAGTTCATCCCTTGGAGGCCCTGTGAAAGACAAACCCCTGAGCTGAAGAAGGGGGCTTACCTAGCTTTTTCCATTTTTAGGTTTTCGGGCAATGTAGGGAAGAGGTGCTCGCATTTCCAATACCTTTGGTCTTTAAATTTTCTACCTAGAGAAGAATCAACCTACTAAAAATGACATTGTCTAGATATCTTCTAAAGATTTTGCAAATCAGATTTCTACAATCTACCATGTTATAAATAATTTTGAATTTGGAAGCATAAACAACAGTTACACAAGTATCCTAGTATAGGTTGTAAATGTAATTAGACCTAAGGATCAGAATAAAAGTGGAAACCTACAACACACTTCAATTTTGCTAAAGTGAAGGGAAGTATTGAGGCAATTACAGGGTACTTTGGAAAACTCCACAGGCAATTGAGAGCAAGGGTGACTTGGAAGGAAGACGAGCTGCTTTCTTCAGGGTTGCTTTTAGAGGTGTCAAGGCAATAAGTAGCAAACGGAAAGACAGAAAGAGGGACTTATTCTCACCTTGTAACAAAGCGCACACACACACACACACACACACACACACACACACACACACACATAGAGGCAATGCCTAGCATGTGAGAGTGATCAGATGCTCACTGAAGCTGAATTCTACTTTGTCACAAGTAATTCCAGAAAGATGTCAGCCAGTCAAGAATCACCAGATGGCATTCAAAATTCAGAATGGCCCTACACAGAGGCAAGATGTTTATGATGCTCTTTTGGGGTTGACTGCACTACAACAACTTTTGGATGTAATAGAATAATTTAAATATTTTCCTGGGGACTGCTTTTAGAATGGATAGGACATTTTTTAATCACTTGAAGTTGCTGCCAAGGGAGACATTAAAAATGGATGGGTTGTTTTGGGTGATTTTAAGGAACTGGCAAAGGACTTGTTGAAAGCATGACTTGACTTTGCTCTTCAGATTCATTGCCAAGGGCAATGCCATTACTTTTGCTGGGGGCAAAACCAGTCAGCTTCAGTAACTGAGGCCAAGCAAGCTGTTAGCAGCAATGCCGGAACACTGTTTCTGAGAAAATATAATTTATATTAAGAATTCCAGGAAGCCAAGAGGTTTCTGGGTAATGTATAAATCACAGAAACATTTTTTTTACACTTTTCAGACTAAATGTTGCCTCTCCAGTGATGTAGTAAATTCAAGAGGTCATTGCTGTCTTACTTCAAGCTGCCTTGAAGACCTAATTGTCCATTTAAAGACGTAATGCTCTATTTATCAGAAACACTCGGAAGTCTTCAAGGAATGACCAGGAGGAGGGGACCTCCATCCTTGGATTAGAGCTATTAAAGAGCTGCCTTCTTGTGATCCAGGCACTTTCTCCTTCCAGGAGAGAGTCCTTACTCTTCATAAATGCCCCTGGGACTTTTTTTTTTTTTTTTGAGAAAGAGTCTTGCTCTTGTCATTCAGGCTGGAGTGCAATGGCACAACAATCTCTGCTCACTGCAACCTCTGCCTCCCAAGTTCAAGTGATTCTCCTGCCTCAGCCTCCTGAGTAGCTGGGATTGCAAGTGCCCACCACCACGCATGGCTAATTTTTGTATTTTTAGTAGAGATGGTGTACACCATGTTGGCCAGGCTGGTCTCAAACTCCTGACTTCAGGTTATCCACCCACCTCAGCCTCCCAAAGTGCTGAGATTACAGGCATGAGCCACCTTGCCTGGCCTGCCCCCTGGCACTTTTGAAGCCAGCCTTCTTCCCAGCACCCTATATTACCAGGAGCTCTATATTCACCAGAAAATGCATTTTTATTAACTTTAGGTCTTCTTGTCTGTTCCTGATGCCATCTTTGTCCCCATCAGTAACATGGATCCTTAAGCCAAAAAAATTACTATTTTGTACATGTTAGTTGTGCAAAAATAAGCAAACACAAAAAAGCATAAACAGGAAAATGTTAAGTAACTATACATTCACCACTACAAGATTATCTCCATGTGACACTCAATGGTTTTAATTTTTCCAAAATTCCAACTTTGCCTTTTCATGCTTTCTTCCTCTCTGGGGTGGCAACTGCACTACAGCCTAAGTTACAGATTGATATTCAATCTAAAAAAATAAAAAAAAAAAAAAAAAAAGCAGAAGTCGAACCACTGTTGTTCTCTAAGGCCTCTCTCTAGTGGTAAGCTGGAACCAGCTCATCCCAGCTCATGAAAGCCAATTGTTAAATTTTCAGAAAATGTGTTAGCCAGTTGATGGGTATCACATTTGTAGCTTGAAATTGGCCATGGTAGGAGTGTTTATGCAACAGAGATACCTCCAATGAGTTGTTAGATATTTACCAGCACACTATTGCCTCTCTTTCACCAAGAAGAGGGGTAGTGGGGATAGGGATAGGTTTCTCTTCACCATCATTGCAGTTTTCAAAAGGCAACCTCTATTCTCTTTTCAGTCCAACTCTTGGTGGGTAGCTGGGATGGAGGTGATGGTAGTGTCAGTTCAGCTGAAATGGGACCTTTTTAAGTAGCCCTATGGGAAGTGGCTGGCCCCTATAACTGGGGCTATTAGATTGCTTTTAGTGGCTGCCTACCATTTCATTGTATCAATGCACCATGACTTTTGGAATCAATCTCTCATTCTGGACATTAGGTTATTTCCAGTTTTTTACTATGTTAAACAATGAGGTAAAGAAAATACTTACTGGGGATTGGTTATAAACAGTACAAAAAAAAAAAAAGAAGAGAAAACACTTGTACAGAAATGTTGTGTTTGATGAAGTAAGCCCTCAAGAAATGTTGGCTATTATTACAATTACGATAATAAAGAAGAGGATTTTTAAGTGAGGTTCCCAGGCTCAGTTGAGGGCATGGATGATACTTATCATCTCTTTCCCCCTACCTTTCTCATCAACATTCTTAATTCTGGCAGTCAGAATTATATCCCCCAGGCAGGAAATTGGAAGCTTCCTCTCTGGGAAATTTGATTGGCTTAAGAGAAAAGGCCCACAGATACTAATAATTGTAGGGTCTGCCAATGAAATGGCCAGGTTCACCTAAGGAAATAAGACTAATCAGTCAATAATTGCTCCCTGCATTTCCCCACATGAAGATTTTCAGTCTCCACACTCCTAAATACAAATGAATAGTTAAGGATAGTCAAGCATTGGAGAAAAGTCTTTAATAGAATAAAAGAATATGAAACAAACATTGAGAAAAGGAACTTGGAAGAAATAGAAATAACGTGGAGAGGAGAAGAAGCCATAAAAATCCCTATAATTAACATTTTCAGAGAGATGCATAGATACATCATGTCCATGAAACATGGATGTTAGAAATGAAAATAAACATTCTAAGAATAAGAATGAGTTCTTGTTTCTGTCTGTGTCAGGGTGGTGCGTGGTCCACACTGAGAGACGGAGATGCTCAGACTGTGCCGTCAAGATGACCAAGTGGGAGACAGCAGCACCAGTGGTGGCAGAAATCCCTGACATCAAGTTCTTTGGGATGTAGAGCACTGATGCACAGGTCAATGACATTTCCTTTCAGGATTACATCACAGTGAAGAAGTATACCAAGTACCTGCCTCACAGCACAGGGCTTTATGCCACCAAGCATGTCCATAAAGTGCCATGCCTCATCATGGAGCACTTCATCAACTCAATGATGATGCGTGGCCACAACAGCAAGAAGCTCATGACTGCATTGTTAAGCATGCCTTCAAGATCATCCACCTGCTCACAGGCAACAACCCTCTGCAGGTTCTGGTGAATGCCATCATCAACAGTAGCCCTGGGAAGAATCCACATACATCGAGCAAGCTAAGACTATGAGACAGCAGGCTGTGGACATGTCCCCACTGTGCCATGTGAATCAAGCCATCTGGCTGCTGTACACAGGTGCCAGTTAGGCTGCCTTCCAGAATATCAAGACCATCACTGAGTGGCTGGCCAATAAGCTCATCAACACTGCCAAGGGCTCATCCAACTCCTATGTCATCAAGAAGAAGAACAAGCTGGAGCTCATGGCCAAGTCCAGCTGCTGATTTCCTGGCTGTGGCCCAATAAAACCTGTCTGCCTTTTAGGGTGGTCACCTCCCCCCCGCAAAAAAAAAAAAAAAGAAAAAAAACGAGCTGTAAAAAACTCAAACTATTTGAATAGAAATTTTTAAAAATTAGAAGTTTATTTATTACATATCTATGGATATATTTTAAATTAATCTCTAAGAATGTAAAACAAAAGTGCAAAGAGATGGGGAAAAGAAAAAAAATAGGAGAATTAGAGAACCAATATTTGTTAGGAATGCCCAGAGAGAGAACAGAAAAATAGAGGGGAAGAAATAATTAAAGACATAATAAAAGAAGATTTCTCTCAAACTGAAGGAAATGAGTTTACAGACTAAAGGGCCAACTAAGTATCTAGCATAATTACTATATGACACATAGAGACCCATTATTGTGAAATTTCAGAATGCTGGGGATGAGGTCTCCAAAAATTTACCTCTCACTAACTGTTTCTCAGGAAGCCACTGGAACATGTGCTCTACCAAGACAAGGGAGTAGCCAAAGGAAGATATGGGGTCCAGGAAACAGAAGGTTCAACACAAAAGATTGATAAAGAAAATTCCCAGAATGGAGGTGAAAGGGAAGCCCAGGAAGACAGCTGTGCTGTGGGTTAGAGATAGGTAGATGGTAGGGTCTGGAAAGATAAATCCAGGAAAAAATATGGAACCAACAAATTACCTGGCATGTTGACCATATTGAGAAGTATTTTAGAGTACTTTTAGAAAGTCTGGGGTTGGGTTAGTACTAACAGGCACACAAAACTAAGCTAGTGAAAAAGGAAATCATCAATTCTAAGAAAAACTAGAGAACTGTGGGTATGTAAGGAAGGGAAAGGGTTAGAAAGAAGCTAAATCATCATATCCCATACAGGAAGTGAATTTTTAAAAAACCACTTAAAATTTATATATCAGCAAATAGCAACATAAGCTATAATTCCAAAATTTAGAGTTGCATACCAGAGCAAAGCCAAAAACCAACCAAGAGACATGAGAATGGTTGCCTCTTAGAAGTGGGACACAGAGATTGGGAGGGTGGAGGTAGCTGGGTTTTTTTTGGTTTTTTTTTTTTCAATATAGGACTTTGGCGTACTATCTATTCAGCTATATGCATTTATTACATTAGTAAGAGTAGTAACTGCTGAATAGTGTTTTGTGGAGTTTAAATAATATAATTCAAATAAAGCTCTTAGCACACTACTTGAAGCATATAAATGTCATTTATTTATTTAGACAGAATCTTATTCTGTTGCCCAGGTGGAGTGCAGTGGTGTGAACATGGCTCACTGCAGCCTCTCTATCTCCTGGCTCAAGTGATCCTCCCACATCAGTCTCCTGAGTAGCTGAGAATATAGGGCACAACATCATGCCTAGCTTTTTTTTGTTGTTTTTTAACCTTTTGTAGAAATTGGGTCTCACCATGTTGCCCAGGCTGGTCTTGAGCTCCTGGGCTCAAGCAAACCTCCTGCCTTGGCCTCCCAAAGTGCTGGGATTACAGGCAGGAGCCACCATGCCCAGCCAAATGTCACTATCTTAAACTCTCTGTTATATAGTATGTACTAAAAAAATCTAAAGTGGAAAGTAGTTATATTAGCTATAGAAAGCTATGTTTATTTAATCAGGAAGGTCAACCAGCTCTAGTGTTGGAAATCATGTAAAATGCTTTCAGGCATTTTAGATCATTAGGGCTACTTCCTATCTTCTATTCACACACAAAAATTGAGAGCTTTACTATCACTTCCTTTATTCTTGTAAGTCAAGAAAGACATTTGTGGCTTTGTCCTTCTAACGTTTATCCCAGAAGTGAAATGGACTATAACACAACATGACCTGATTTTTTTTTGTAAAGCACATGAAACCTTGATATCTCAGACTAGATGGAGTTTTCTCCAGCTTTGCAAAGGTGCTGACACTTCTATTTGCAAGGCTGAAGACACTGGCTTTCCCTGACAGCTGAGCAACCAAAACTTTGAACTCTGAGGTTAAGGAAATGAAATCTGAACAAACAGCTTAAGGATGTCTTATGGTCTTCTCCACATCTAGAAGTGTACCTGGGGAGTTGTTTTTCCCCAAGATTTCCCACATCCAAAAATTTTAAATTCTGCTTTATTTATTTGGGCTTTTTCTTTCCTTCCATTTAATTGCAAACTAGAACCATGCGTTGAGACAGTTTGATTTTGATTAAAGGCCTAGTCACACACAATATGGATAACATTTCTTATTCTGCAACTGAGTCAAAAATTTATAGAATAAAGAGATCATATAGGTGGTGTGGTTTGCAAGAGAAGTCTAGACTGTGGTGTCAGATGGTCCTGGGTTTGAGTCTCAATTCTACCACTTCCTGTCACCTTAAGCAAGTTACTTAACTTCTATGCCTCAGTGATCTCATCTGGTAAATGGAGATAGTAATAGCATCCATTCTCTAAAATTCTTGAGATTAAATGAGATATGGCATGACAATCACTTCTCACAGTGCTTGGTCATAGTAAGCACCAGAAAATTGATAAGCAGTTTTCCTTATTCCTCTTATCTCTTTAGAAAATGAAACCGATCCCTTCTATTTGAGGTATGGCAATCAAAAGGTACCTGATCATTGGATAAAGAAAATGTGGTATGTATACACCATGGAATATTATACAGCCATAAAAAAGAATTAAACCATGTTCTTTGCAGCAATATGGGTGCAACTAGAGGCCATTATCCTTAGCAAATTAAGGCAGGAACAGAAAACCAAACACTGCCATGTTTCACTTATAAATCGGAGCTAAACATTGGGTACGCATGGATATAAAGATGGCAACATTAGACACTGGGATCTACTAGAGGAGGAAGAGAGAGAGAATGGGGGGCAGGAGCTGAAAAACTGCCTGTTGGGTACTATGCTTATTACCTGGGTGACAAGATCATTCATACCCCAAACCTTATCATCATACCATAAACCCATGTAACAAACAAATGTGTACTCTCTAAATCTAAAATAAATGTTTAAAGTACAAAAAAAGAGGTTACTCAATTGAGCCTTAGATATATCATCCAAACCGGAAAAGCACAAAAGTTGGAGGCAACCCAAATTATCAAAATTAATACTTTTCATTTCTTCAACCTGGTAAAAGGAAAGCTATTTTTAAAAATTCAACTATGGTTTCTCGCCCTGTCTCTGCCGCCCACTAGTGGTAGAATACATGAACTTTCTCCAAGTTTCTGGGTGCATTTTGAAAATACAGCCCAGTATTTAAGCTCTAAACTGGGAGAGGTAATTCTTAAACTGCAGCTGTGATGTTTGTTTTTTAAACCTTGACTCAAATAAAGATGTTACCTATTTTAGCTGTGTTTATCCTTAAAACTCTGGCTGCTGAAAGTACGCACATGCGCACACACATTTCCTGGGTCAATTTCAGGTCAAACTTTTACAAGAAAATAGTTCTTATTTTAGACTTGGATTCTCTACTTAGACTGGGATGAAAATACAAGATGACTTAATAAAGAACGAATAAGGCACTAGTAGTTACAACCTGGGAGAGTACCAGGCCAGATCTATAGGGACCACACAAGAGCTGAAAAACTGACTACGGATTGGCACTGGTAGTTCACACAGATAACTTTGATGCAGAAAATAGTCTTTTATAGCCTGCGCTGAGGAACTTCTGGGAAAGTCATCTGAAGTTGTGTTAATTATTTTCATATTTTACTTTAAATCTAAGTTACTTAGATTGTCTCTTTGTAACTGGATGCTTGAGAAAGATTTAAAAGAGATCAAGACAGCTACATTTTCAATTAAAAGACAATCACAAAACCTTCTAATTTGGATTACCATGCAACATCCGGTCTGGGGAAAAAGGAAAGGCCATTTCCGATTCCAGTGGCTTAAGTAGTTTCTAACGTAAAAGTTCTATTAAATGTTTATCTAATCAAAAGAATGATTAAATTCTTTGTTGTCATGCCTCATGTTGCTTCATGATTTTCTCTATTTTTCCCTTCTTTGTATCTTTTGCTATATATATTGTCATTCCTTCTCCCTCCACCTCTCTCAAACCACTTCTGCTTTATCTTACAGGGTTAGGAGTCAGATTTCAAGTTTCCTGAGACACCACCTCCACAGAACCACTGAATATGCATCATCATTAAATAGTGTATTTCAGAAAATATGACTAAATAACCAAAGTTGCCATGGTTTCAGAGCTCCTAGGAAGGGAGTTGCCTTTCTTGGCTCTGCTCTGAAATATGCTCCCTAACATGCCCGATTTTGCTTTCTCTTTGTTGAACAATGCAGCCTACACCATACTCACTATACCTGCCACATCGCCTAAGACCTTAATTATCACAATCTTGTTCTATCTATGCATTTTTGGCAATTGAAATATAATAACGTATTGTACCCAGTAAATAGTACCCTGTACCCATCCAGTGCAGAGCACAGAATGCACTGGCAAGTTAATGGAGCACAGAGAAAACGTTCTAGCAGTGGGGATCACCTGAGAAATCCTTCAGCTAATGAGCTGGGGAGCTGGTTTTTCCATTTGGAACATGAGTCTCCCAAAAATACCAAAATGTGACTTTACTATGCCTGATATGGATCATAATGATGACAAATAATTTAAAAAAAGAAAAATCAAGTCTCCCAGAATACAACTGAAAAAAAGCTAGAAGACACAAAGGTATAAACCTTGCTTGTAAAATCTAACCCTACCTAGAAAAGTTGTCATATTGAGCAGAAACTATGTCTTGACTGAATGTTTTGTATCTTCTCCCCCAGAAACATGCTCTCAATGAACTCAAGTGAGCATTGACAAATAAACTTGATTGTCTCTCTCTTGGTTGGGGAAAAGTACAGTTACTGAAATGATCGTGAAATTCTGGACCAAGTTCAGCCCATTTCAGGCAGAGGGGTTACCCACTTTGAGAAAAGTGCTGAGGTTAGCCCAGTTTCCTATGACTTCTGCAACTGCATTAATTTCTGCTTGTTACAGAGTAAGGCCCTGAAGGGCTTTTGGAGCCCTTGAAGAAAGAACCCGCCAGGCTTAGCAGAATTTTAGTGTTAAATGTGTTTTATTGTCTTCCTATTCTTTTTTAAATTGAGAATTCCCATACAGGACATAAGCAGTTCCAAGCTTACAGATAGAGTTGGTTCTAAAAATGTGTTTGTGGCTAGGCGCGGTGGCTCACGCCTGTAATTCCAGCACTTTGGGAGACCGAGGTGAGTGGATCACCTGAGGTTAGGAATTCGAGACCAGCCTGGCCAACACAGTGAAACCCTGTCTCTACCAAAAATACAAAAAATGAGCTGGGCATGGTGGCATGTGCCTGTAATCCCAGCTACCTGGGACGCTGAAGCAGGAGAATTGCTTGAACCCAGGAGGTGGAGGTTGTAGTAAACTGAGATCATGCCATTGCACTCCAGCCAGGGCGACACAGCAAGACTCTGTCTCAAAAAAAAATGTGTTTCTAAGTCAATTTTTTGAATTCAGATTCCATTTCCCCAAGGATCAATAGTGTAAATGTTGACTAGGTTCCAAGTCCAACCCGCAAGAGTTTCCCTAACCTTCAATGTTGATGAAATACTGAATCTTGGCCAAAGAAAATAGCAGAAAATGGTTGTAGCAAAACCAATAATTAAATGAAGCAGAAATAAAATAGAATATTTTTTTTCTCTAATGTTAATGTTTGAAGCAAAACAAGTTTCATTACAGAAGAATGAGGAAGTAGGTGAAGACTTTCATAGCAATTTCAATTGGGAGGCTTTTGGGTTCCTTGAGGAGCTATGCACTTGCTGGATCTGGTGTCTTATTCTGCTTTACTGTTAATCTTCCTCTCCTATTTCAGAATGAGGTTCACGGTGCTCAAAAGTTGACCATCTGGCAGTTAGCGGATCTGGGACCACGAGTTTCAAACTCCTATTACTCGGCTTGTTTTATCACTTAGTTACTCATTGCAGGCTAGCCTGGTGGTTTGATGATCATACAATTATACATTTTTAAATTTAGAGTCATGTATTCTTTCATTTATGCCCACAGTGGATTGTTGGCTAAAGACAAGAAACACAGGACTGCTGTTGAAATGCAAGTGAACAAGGATAATTAGAATGATAGTGATTCTGAAAATTTGTTTTTGTATGAGCTGAATTGTGTTCCCCACTCCCCAACAAATGCATATGTTGAAGTCTGAACTTGAAGTACTTGTCTGTATTTAGAGATAAGATCTTTTAAGAGGTAATTAAGTTAAAATGAGGTCATTAGGGTGGTCCCTAATCCATCATGACTGTTGTCTTCATAAGAGGAGGAAGGAAATTTGAACACAAACACACCCTGAGAGAGGACCATGAAGACACAGGGAGAAGACAACCGTCTCCAAGCCAAGGAGAGAGGCCGCATAAGAAACCAGTCCTGCCAACTCCTGATCTTGGCACCTAGTCTCCAGAAATGTGAGAAAATAAATCTCTGTTGTTTATGCCACTCAGTCTGCGGCACTTTGCTATGGAAGCCCTAGCAAACCAATATATTGTCTGAAACGGCTCTTCATCAGATTCCTAAGTGATAACAGTCTGATTTAAAAAGTCATACAGTACATTAAGCCATCTCTCTTACTTTAAACATCAATGGCAAAACCAAAGGTATAGTAACAATTATATCTAATTTGGCTCTACATTTCTCGGGGGAAAAAGAACACATTTGCCATGTTATTGGTGAAGCAAGTCTGGAGAAATAATATTTTCTTCTAATGTCTTCATTTAGAGACAAAATACTAAAATTATGTAAATATGTGAATTTAATTTTATAGTACAAAATGCAAGAATTTCAAACATCATGACATGAAAGCAGTTTTTGTCTAGTTTTGATGCCATAATATATACCTGTCAATCTTCAAATAAAACATACTGTAATATTATGTGTAACTATAGTTGTCAAAAACTATCTTTGTTTTTTGCATACTTTAAACAGTGTGCATCACTCAAATAAGGTCAATCAATTTTTCCTATATTTTAAATAATACTAAAAATTGCATTAAAATGTATTTTATAAATGTTAGCATTGTGGTAGGAAGCCTCTGAGATTGCCCCCAGTGATTCCCACCTCCTGGCATTTAAGGACCTGTGTAATCCCAACCCCTTGAGTGTGGGCTGAATATAGTTACTTGCTCCTAACTAACAGAATATGGCAAAAGTAATGGGACTTCACTTTCTTTTGAGATAGAGCTTCGCTCTTGTTGCTCAGGCTGGAGTACAATGGCACAATCTTGGCTCACTGCAACCTCCACCTCCTGGGTTCAAGCAATTCTCCTGCCTCACCCTCCCGAGTAGCTAGGATTACAGGCACCCATCAGCACACCTGGCTAATTTTCTGTATTTTTAGTACAGACTGGGGTTTCACTATGTTGGTCAGGCTGGTTTCAAACTCCTGACCTCAGGTGACCCACCTGCCTCGGCCTCCCAAAGTGCTGGAATTGCAGGCGTCAGCCACCATGCCTGGCCGGGACTTTACTTCTAAGACTAAGTTATGACTTCTGCCTTGCTTTCTCTTTCTCTTTCTCTCTCCCTTGCTCACTCTGAAGGAAGTCAACTGCCATTTTATGAGCTGTAAGGTGCCCTATGGAGAGGCCCACATGGCAAGGAACCGATGTCTGTGGCCAACAGCCAGAGAGGACTGGATCTTTCTAGCTACCACAGAAGTGAGTTTGGAAGCAGATCCTTCCCCAAGTGGAGCCTTCAGATAAGACCACAGATCATGCACTGCACCTTGATTGCAGCCTTCTGAGAGACCCTGAGCCAGAGGCAACCAACTACAACATGCTCAAATTGGTGACTCACAGACACTGTGAGATAATAAATGTTGTCTTAAGCTGCTGATTTTGGGGTAACTTGCTTTGATGCAATAGATAGTTAATGCAATCTTCAATAATATAATGATTTAAAATAAAATATTTTTCTTTACCATCTTTTTTTTAATTATTATCTCAAGAATGAGAAAATCTCTGGAAAATCTTTGGATTGTACTAGCCAGGAATGGTCACAAAGGGAGCAATTATTTCCCCTAGACCAAGTTACCTGAGGGTACTGGTTAAAAATTCAGATTTCTGAGGCGTACCCTGGAACTACCAGATCAGAAGATCTAGTGGATAGGTCCAGAAATCTGTATTTTAACAAATCCCACCCCATCAAACAAATCCAATGCTCACTGAAATGTGAGAATTGTGTTTTTTTTTTTTTTTCAGACAGGCATTTATATAATTCAACTGTTCTCAACCACGGCTGTGTATCAGACTCCTCCTGGGGGTTTATTCAATCCTGAATTCTACTCAAGACTCATTGAAGCAGAGTCTTTAAGGATAAGCCAAGAAATCTGTATTTTTAAGGCTGCCTATTTACTTCTGAAGAAATTTCTTAATGGCAAGCCAGGCCTGGTCAGTAAACGTCACTGAATCATTCTCGGCTTGTGCTACCTACCTATCCTGTCCTTTCACACTTCCTTGGAAAACAGTGCTTATACTACCTCATATCTTATCAGTCCTAAAGGCAGCCACCCACACCTCAGGTCACATAAGCTAGAGCCTGGTTTGGGGGACAGGCCCTTGGACTACAACTGACAACGTTCAGTGATGGCAGGGTGGCAGTAAAGCACATAAATGAGTATTCTACATATTCCATAGTTCTGGAGGCACCCGCAACTCAGGTCACATAGACCATAAGAGAAAACAAGGACTCCATCACTAACAGTATCTGGAAATCCACGTTCTCAAGGGCGGCCTGATGAGGCACGACGGTCAAGCAGTTTGGCCTGCTTAGTAGGTGACCCCTGGCCTTATCTTTTTTCACTATATCCCAGTGAGCAGGTTAACAAGATCTGCGATAACAACAATATGCCTTAGTTCAGTCCTGTTACAGTCAAGTTCTGTGTTAAAGGCTTAATATGCAAGGACTCATTTAATACTCACATTAACACTGTGAAGGAAGTACATCTCCATTTTATTCATGAGGAAACTAAGGCTCAGAGAGGTTGAGTGGCTTGCCATGAGTTACAAAGCTAGAAAGTGGCAGAGCTTGAACTCAAACTCAAGTCTATTTGACTCCAGAGGCTGCGACCACAAGCATAAATCCTTTTATTTATAAGATAATACCACTTGTTTCCTTGGGCTAGTTTGTTCACCACTTAGTCTAACAATGGCCACAGCTGGAACTGTTTCTTTTATTCTAGCCTAAGGGACTCCCAGGTTGGGTATCAGCTGGCTCTCAGCCCTGGCTGTAAGCTCTGAAGATCCTTTAGATAAGAAAACACCTGTTCTCATAAATGCTGGCTCCTGGACTAGTTATGGGGACAGGATGAAAGGCTCCAGAGTAACCCTATAAGCTCTCCTAGGGAGTTTCAAGGGTATCCATCACCAGACCTGTTGCCTGGGACACTGGCACTCCTGAGACCCCAGCCCATTCAGATACAGTGGCAGCTGGCTCTAGTATAACCAGAAACTAACTGTCTTGTTTACTGTTTATTCCAGTGTCCAACTGACACTCAAAATTAGCTTTGAAAGCAACATAGGGGCTATGGCTGGCCGTTCCCACAAAGGCATAAAGGGCAAAAAGGAGAAATTTACTCAAGAGCATCAGTGGGCAAGTAACTCATCTCTCTCAGGGAGAGACCCTGACTCTAGCATCCCTCTCCTGGGTGTCCTTATGATAGCTGTAGTAGGAATCACTCCACTGGGGTTGGGGATCTTACCTTGGCTCTGACCTGACCCAAGGGGCCCTCTCTGCTAATGAGAGCCCCAAAACTGGTGCTGTGCTCCCTAGCTGAGAGAGTCCTCCCCTTCTGACTCAGCACTCAAGGGCCTCTTGAAAAACTGCCTGTGTGAACGAGAGGAACCAAGAGCCCATAAGAGAAGATTTTAGGATTTCTCCGGTCCTAGTAATTGTGGAGCAAGAATGTCCACAGTAACTCATTTCCTAGTCCCTGGAAACTAAGGGCATTGAAGCTCATTTTAGCAGGTAATGGAAGAGAGGCCCCTCAGACTTATGTGATCCAATGGGTCAGATTTGCCCGACCTGGGGATTAGCTGAGACTGTACCTACTTATAACCACTCGCTTCATGAATTCAGAAGAGAAAACAGAAATAAATCCTATCGGTCAGGGAGACTGGCTGACTATATCATAAAAGGCCAAGAGGTTCTTGAGACTTGGAGTTACCTGGGATCTTCCTATTTCTCTGGAGAAGTTCTAAGCAATCGGCTTTGGGGCTCCAAGGACTTAACAAAGAAATCACTGGGAGACCAAAGCCATGTTGGTTAGTGTTCTGAAAACAAAGTTAGGTCAAGGTTCACATGTCAGTGTTAAACATCAAGGCCTAAGGCTAAGCTAGAGTTTCCTGGAGGTTCATTGCAAGTTTCTGGGAACCTCAGAGAAGATCTAGCTCACTTTCTGATGGTTATCTTCAGCAGCAAGAAAGGTATTTACATAATTTTAGTATTAGTATCTTCCTTTCTTCTTTCTTCCTTCCTCCCTCCCTCCCTCCCTCCTTCCCTCCCTCTTCCCTTCTTTCCTTCATCTTTCCTTCCATTTTGCCATTATATAGGACACTTATTAAATTCCTGACCTCATTTTCCATGTTTCAGTTTTTTAGTTCTATTTATAATACTTCAGATATGGTCTGATGCTTGCTGGAAATTCCTATGATCTCGATACTTGACTAAGGTGACATTAAGAGTGTTTTAAAAAATTTTGTTTGTATGTTGATAGTCACTAGCATTGATGCAGAATATTGAGCTTGGAATAAATGACAACAAACAAGCTGATTTTTGCATCCTTTCTTTACTAACAACTCATAACCACTTTTCACACCTCTAAAGCCTATTTTTGTTGCTATTTCTGCATAAAGACATAAGACAGTTAATAGAGATGAACATGGTCTAAACTACACATAGAATTGGAATGGATGGGCAGCCACAAGAAATGTTGAGTAGCTTGAGAAGTCTTTAGACTCTGCAGACTGCATCAAGTTGGCCTAGACAAAGCACTTTGGGGCACCAATGGCAAGATGTACCTAGTATAGAATGTGACCCATCACTAGAAAAAAATCTAAGCTTTCATTTGCATGTTACCACATGCCCTTTAGATGTAAGTTCCTATCACACCGTCAGCAGTCCTGGAAAAACCCTCAGTATTTTTATGGACGACAATAAGGCAATCTGAGCCTTTCAAGAGGAGGGGGAGTGAAGCCTGGCCATTGCCCCTCTAAATGCCTCGCCCCTCTAAATGCCTCTGGCTTGACTCCTCAGAAGGCTGCCATGTTAGTGCCAATGATGGATTTCTCCCAATACTGACATATTATAAGCAGGGTTGGGGCACAGTCATACATTTAGAAATGTGAGGACTGCTCTTATCAAGAAAGATTGGCTGTTTCATATTGTGATTTTTCTTTCTCTTAATGAATTTCTTATTTTCCTCCTGTCTTCATTTTCCTTTCAATATTTGTCATTTGCATCGACATGCACATTTGAAATGTAACACGGATGAAATGTGATTATTGTAATGCTTTTTATACTAGAAATATATACTATGAGAAGTCTATAAGGGGATAATTTGTATATGGCTAATATGGGACTTGCCAGAATCATTCTTAACAATTTTCACTAGGGTTCTTTAAGGGATTTACAAGTTCTTTTTGATTTGCAAAATATGTGCTCTAAAATCCCACCCCATGTCTTAGTGTTACTCTGTGTTCTTGCCATTGAATTCCCCTCCCATATTGACATTCTGCCTTTGTGCATAGTAAGCACTCAATGAATGTTTGTTGAATAGATCTGCCTCTTTCCTTGTCTATTTGGCCCACTGCTCCTGTTTATCAGGCTTACAAACTTCTGAAGTACAAAAGCCTAAGAAAACAATACGCATATGGCATAAATACAGGAATCTTCACAAGGTAAGTAATATTACTATCCTCATTTTAAAGATGAAGAAACCAAGGTGAGAAAAGTTAAGTAACTTTGCTGGGCATGGTGGCTCACACCTGTAATCCCAGCACTTTGGGAGTCCGAGGCAGGCAGCTCATGAGGTCAGGAGTTCCAGACCAGGCTGGCCAACATAGTGAAACTCTATCTTTACTAAAAATACAAAAATTAGCCAGGTATGGTGGTGTGCGCCCATAGTCCCAGCTACTCGGGAGGCTGAGGCAGGAGAATCACTTGAACCTGGGAGGGGGAGGTTGTGGTGAGCCGAAATCATGCCCCTACACTCCAACCTAGGAGTGAGACTTTGTCTCAAAAACACAAAAATCAAAACCAAAAAAAACCAAAAAAGTAACTTCTCAAAACCCTAAAGCTTATAATAGCAGAGGTGGCATTCATCTATTATTATTAGTCTATACAGACTACCTTTTGCATAACATGAACTCAAAAATTAGGGGTTTAATTGAATGGATGAAATAAATGACTTTAGAAAAGTTTATTTTATAGTTGACTATTGCATTAGCGTCCCTAGGAAATGAGATAGCTCTGTGCAATGCAGTAAGCTGGCCAAAACATCTCCTAAATAATAATAATAATAATAGAAAATAATAATGCTTATAATTTTCCATGCACTATCCTAGCTATAAAACCCCACTGTTAATGGAGAAGAGGCTCTCTGGATCATGGGGAAATTAACACATCACAGATATAGATTGAAGCCAGATTAAGTATGATGTGGAAGGCAGGCAAATGGCATCTGCCATACATGAGGTCGTTACAATGGGAAAGGTCATAATGTCCATAAGATCCTCTCTAATTCATTAGTTATTATGAAAATAAAAAATAAATAAGTCTTCATTATTTAATCATTTCTCTGCTTGTCTGTTTAAAAAAAAAAAAAAGACAGGAGCAGGACCACGTATGTGAAATTGTAATGTTGAAGGGATCATGAAGACATGTTCTTATATCTATCTTTCAGCAGGAGGCATGTGACTTAAAACTACTCACCTACCCTGTGTTTCCAAGGACTGCTAGATAGTCTGACTGTGCCTGATATATAGTAGGTGCTCAGACATTACCTGAGTGATTGGATGTACACATGAATGTTTCTGAGGTTTAAAAACTTCCTGCCAACTACTACGTAATCATCTGTCTGAAGGAGACCTGATCACAGGTAGACACAGACAACCAGTGCTCACTGGTAGAGCTGCTCATCATTGAAGGAAGGCCCTGCACACCCTCCTCACAGGCTGGAAGCTCTCAGCATCAGCAAGTGACAAACAGGCAGGGGAACAGGGTGTTGGCCACAAAATCACTTTCATAGACATATTTTTTAAGGTTTCTGCAAAGCTATTCTACCAGTGAACTTTCACTCTATACCATTGTGAAAGAAAAAATAAAGTTTTATGGGGTCTTTTTGATCACCACGGTAGAAAGGAAACAATTTTTTATTGCTGCCTAGCAAATTACCACCAATGAAGTAGCTTAAAACAACACAAATGTGGCGGGACATGGTGGCTCATACCTATAATTCCAGCACTTTGGGAGGCTGGGGTGGGCAAATCACTTGAGCCCAGGAGCTCCAGACTAGCCTGAGCGACATGGAGAAAAACACAAAAAATAGAAAAATTAGCCAGGCATGGTGGCACATGCTTATAGTCCTAGTTACTCAGGAGGCTGATGTGGGAGGATCATCTGAGCCCAGGGAGGTCGAGGCTGCAGTGGATTGTGACTGTGCCACTGCACTCCAGCTTGGGTGACACAGTGAGATATGTCTCAAAAACAAAAACAAAACCTCACAAATGTATTATCATGGTTCTGTAGGTTAGAATTCAGACCATGGGTCTGGCTTGATTAAGAACAAGGTGCTGTCAGGGCTATGTTCCTTTCCGGAGCCTCTATAAGGTCAATTTCCTTGTCTCTTTCAGCCTCTATAGGATGCCTTTGTGTCTTAGTTCATGGATTTCTTCCTCCACCTTCAAAGCCAGGAATTATAGCATTTCTCTGAGCCTTCTTCTGTCATCACATTTCTTTCTGATCACACCAGGAAAGTGTCTTTTCCCACTTTTAACAAGTCATGTG
The DNA here is from genome assembly GCA_963573385.1 of Cacajao melanocephalus. Classification (NCBI taxonomy): domain Eukaryota; kingdom Metazoa; phylum Chordata; class Mammalia; order Primates; family Pitheciidae; genus Cacajao; species Cacajao melanocephalus. The sequence goes on along the minus strand of CAUYLG010017729.1, from coordinate 83,252 downwards.
CTTAGATTGGCACACCGTCATAGTCCAGGGTAATCTCCCCATCTCAGAGTCTGTACCCTGAACTACATCTGCAAAGTCCCTTCTGCCATGTAAAATAAGACATTCACAGGTTTGGGGAATTAAAATGTGAACGTCTTGGGGACCATTATTCTGCCTAATATATTAACCTAAGGCAAAGATACACCGTTCGCAGAGCTGACAGGGACAGGCAGGTAAATATCCTCACAGATGCTCATTTCCAAAAATTTTCCAAACATCCTGTATTTCTGCCTTTAGAATTTTTCCTCCTGCATAAAGATAGTTGTTTTTTCCTCATCTAGTCCTGATGAAAAAAAGACAGTAATCTATTTCACCTTAATACCAGGCATTAAATTAGCCTAAGACAACTAGCATGCTTCCAAAAAAATTAATAAAGTTATTATACGTATTTAGTAATGTAGGATGTACATGTAATATACATGTATACACGTGTCAATGTCTATGTGAGTATAGAGATACATATTAGTACATATCTGTTATCTTTTTAAAACTTGACTTGGATGATTTACCCCACTATTGAATATAAAGTAACTTTCCAATTTTTGCTGTGTGAACTAAAACCATGCACAAAGGCAAAAGCAGAGATGAGTGTATGTCTATGTGGGTTTATGACTCAATGCAAAAAGAAAGTTTATAAATACACACATAAAACTGATTCTCTAAAGTGCTACAGATTTGGCTTAAATTGCAAATTGATGTTGAGTAGCTGCTAAGTGACAGGCATGAATGACTTATAATACACAGGAGGCATGGTGCTTGACCTGAAGCTTGTAATTTGAGAGAGAAGTCAGATACCCAGGGATATAATTGCAGATAAGACAGAAAATAACTTTAAAATAAATGTAATTTGCTTTGAGATCCTCAGGAAGCAAGACTGTAATGTGTGGACTTTTGCTAGACATTGGGGGTATGGTCAAAGGCAGGGAGGTTTCCTTGGGAAGGAGCATTGGAGCTGGTTCTGTAGAAGTAGGTGATGTTGAAAATGCAGATATGTGAAGAGTTATTTTAGGTATTGGTAAAGGACCAGCAATGAGAAAATACAAATATTCTTAGAACGGCCACAGTGTGAGTGAGGTAAAGCAGAGAATGCAAGGTCAGAAGGGACTCTGGAGCTGCCTAGTCACTGCAGGAGTCTGGACTTTATCCTGGAGATCACAGGGACCTGCTGCAGGTGTGAACAGTATATTAGCAGGGCCCCTTTGAGGAATTAACACTTCCTACAGAGGCTGTTAGTTGCCTCTTAATGTTCATTTTCCTCTTCTTCCTTGGTAACAGTACCCTCATTTTTAGTAAGGCATATTCATGCCCAGTTAAAGGCTACAGAACCCAGTCATCTTTGCTGCTAGTTGTGGTTGTTTAACTAAAGTTCCAGCCAATGATATATCAATGGAAATGGTATGTAAAGTCATTTTTGGGAGGAAAAGGCAGGCTCTCTTTTCTCCTGTTTCTACCTTCTGCCTGGAATGGAAATGTAATGGCTGGAGCTCTAGAAGCCATGTTGGATCCTGAGGAGGATGTCAAATCTGAATAATGCCAGAACAGAGAGCTGGAAGGTGCTAGGCTTCTTTTACATGCACAGGAACTAACTTTCATCTTGTTAAAGCACTCTTATTTATTTATTTTTCTGTGATATGCAGCTTAACCTAACCCTATGTCAGCGGTTTTTAACACTGGCTACACACTAGAAACCTCAGGAAACTGCAAAATCAGAGATGGTCAAAAGTGATCCCCAGGGACTTTGATTTAATTAGTCTGAGGCAGGGCCTCATGATAAGCAACAGTTCTAGTTTTCCAGGTTATTCTAATGTGAAGCCAGTGACAGCCACGCTTATAGACAGAGTTGTAGGATAAGAGAGTTTTAAGGCTGGAAGTTATTTTGGAAGATTGTTGCAATACCATTGCTTAGATTTAGAACTAGGAGAAAGGCAGTGGTCGCAGATGGTCAGGTGTATATGAAAGGCCCAGGGGAGGCAGAATCCATGTAAGGAAAATGGTGACCAACTGATAGTACATAAGGCAATGGGGTTTTACATGTGGGAAATTGCAAGTGGGGGAGCATCATTAATATCAAGAGAGGGTTATAAGAGGAGGTGGCTGGCCTGGTAGGGAGGGTGTGAGGACGAGCTCCAGGTGTCAGGAATTTGAATTTTCAGTGGAACACAGAATAAACAAATAGGTCCACAATTATAATGTGCTTCGCAATTGCTTCATCTGCACGTTTCTTTAGATTTGATGACATCCCTTTTAATTTGATCCTTTTCTCGATGATTGATTTTTTGGCAGAACACTTTTTTTTTTTTCAGAAAACATAAGAGCTCTGTCTCTTTTTCAAGCATGTGGAGAGAAATGCTAATAGAATATCCACTGTATTTTTTTCCAAGAAAAAAAAGCTCTTTTGAATCTTAGTTCTTCTTTTCTCAAAATGGCTAAATCATCTCTTTTGTTTAAGTCCCTTTAACATTTTCTTGGTAGGCTGTATCTATTTCTAGAACCCACAGCACACTCTGAACATTTGACAGGATCACACCTGATTAATCTCTCTCTTTGCTACCATCAATATTATTTGGGGGCAGTGGTCAAACTGTATTGACACTCTGCTGACATCTTCTCCGGTGCCCAATTACCCTTCTGTCATGATACAATCCATGAGGTGACAGGAGGATTCTATGCTGTGCCAAGCAGGTTGGCACCAAAATGTCCCCGAGACAGTATATAATACATCATTTTTATGCTTCTCTGGGGAACTAGGAGAGACAGGACATTTCCCTACCCCCATTGCCAATAGGTGTTTTACTCACAGGACTGTGGAAACACAGTGGCTTTCAGGTGGCTTTGCAATTTGAGCTTTCTGGGACCTGCCTGGATGAGCCTCCTGAAGTTTCCTAGTTCATCCGTAAGGTAAATTCCTAGCTGAAGAGAGCAGAAGCCCTTGCCTGAGGCTCTTAACCCTGACCCACATATTAAAAAGTAGTTACGCTTCTAAAAGAGTTTAGCTGTTAGACTCTCTAGGAATCTCCTGTTAAGATGCAACTTCAGTATAGATCATATCTGCCAAGTAAACCACAGTAGAGTAAGATTAAGGAATAAAGTACATGGGATGGTGTAACCCTTTTGAAGACTACTCTGGCTGTGCTCTAATACTGGAACACATGCTTTGGGGCTAAATAAGATTAAAATTAAAAGTTCTTTTTTTTCTTCTTTTTTTCCCCCAGATCACCAGTAAAGCAACTTTTTTTTTTTTTAAACAAAGCTTAACTTAATGAAAATGGCCTTCATGAGATCAGAAGGGCATCTCTATTTATGTATCTAGAAAGGAAATATATTGATAGCTATCCATTTAAACATTTTATTTTATACACACACACACAGGCACGCACACACACATTTATTTAAATAGCAACAATCTTTTTGGTGAGTTTAGCAATTAGAAGAGTATCACTCATAACTGATATCGGTACTCCTCATAATGTCATATTCCTATCATATGCATGAATAAGACCACTGAGTATTGAAGTATAAAGTGATTGTTCCCCAGGATTCCAAAAGGTTTAAGAGCGCAAACATGAGTTCCATATAATTCAGATCAATGACAAAAATATTTTGTTTTGCATGTGGTTATAAGGCTAATGGTATGAATGTTCTCGGTTTAACTGCACCCACTGAGCAGAGGAATCCTCCAGCATGCAGAGAAATTCCTTCCAATATTGGGGCCAGCAGAGCCAGTAAGATGCTTTCTTTGGTTTTGTTGTTGATGATCTGATTTTTCTTAAAATAATGACTTAGAATTGTTTTGTTATGTACTGGGATGCTGGCTAGGATTATTTTTTATTTTAATTTTTAAACTACTTTTAAATACTTTAATTGATCAGGTTAAATGTGTTCATGGCAAAAAATTCAAAGTACTTATAAGATGTACAATGGTGCAACCCATGTCCTCCATAAAGTCCCACATCCTTAATCTATTGTGTTAATAATAATTGTTAGTTTCTTTTGTAGATTTTCTAGAAATTATATATGCATGTATAAAGGTTATGGATTTATACACATTAGAAAAATGCCAGGCTGGGCACGGTGGCTCACACCTATAATCCCAGCATTTTTGGAGGCCAAGGTGGGTGGATTGCTTGAGCCTAGGAGTTTGACACTAGACTGGTTAAAATGGCAAGACCCCCATCTCTACAAAAAATGCAAAAAATTAGCCAAGCGTGGTGATGTGTGCCTGTAGACCCAGTTACTTGGGAGGCTGAAGTGGGAGGATCACCTGAGCCTGGGGAGGTCAAGGCTGCAGTGAGCCAAGATCATGCCACTGTATTCCAGCTGGGGCAACACAGTGAGACCCTGTCTGAAAAATTTTATATATATATGTAAAAATTATATATATATACATATGTATTTATATATAAAATATATATATATACATATGTATTTATATATAAAATATATATATATATATGTATTTATATATAATATATATATATTTTAAGATGGGGTTTTGCTCTTGTTGCCCAGGCTGGAATTCAATGGTGCAATCTTGGCTCACTGCAACCTCTGCCTCCTGGGTTTAAGCGATTCTCTTGCGTCAGCCTCCCGAGTAGCTGGAACTACAGACATGTACCACTACGACTAATTTTGTATTGTTAGTAGAGATAGAGTTTCACTATGCTGGCCAGGCTGGTCTTGAACTCCTGATCTTGTGATCTGCCTGCCTCTGCCTCCCAAAGTGCTGGGATTACAGGTGCAAACCACCGTGCCCAGTCTAAAAAAATTTTTTTTAAAAAAGAAACACCAAACTCATGCTTGCTATTTGTCAACTTGCTTTTTTCACTTTCATCTTGGCTATCTTTCTATGCAAGTGTTTATGTATCTACTTTATTCCTTGGCCAGCCTTATAACATCATTTTCTGAAACTCTATTAATGGACATTTCTGCTTTCTACAGGTTATTTGGGTTTGTTTTGTCTGCCACAAAAAAATGAAATATGCAATCTTAGAACATATTTGTCTTTGTTCAAGATGGTACATGACATATGGTGAAGGATTCAGCCAAGGAATGTAGTGTTCAAGTTTTGACAGCAATTTCCAAGTAGCCCTCAAAAAGTGGCCCCAGTCTTACATTCCTACCAAGAGTGTACTAGAGGGCATGGTTCCAGCCCCATTGCCACTGACAGGACAAAGAATGATGCTCAGATTACTTGGGTCCTTTGGTTCTCACGTCGTCTCTGCAGACACGCTAAGACAAAACTGAGGCACAGGTGGCTCTTACTAACTGGCTGAGTGTCGGAGAAGGAACGTAAATGTAGATTGTCTGACTCTATAGCCAGGCTCCTAAGTGCCACCCTGGAGTGACCTCTCCCTCATACTAAGGTTTCTGTTTTCCAGACTGATGTTAGTAACCTTTTTTAAACCTATGAAACAGAAATTCTTTTTAAATATCCGTTGTCCATGTTTCTTTTTATTTCCTTCATTGAATGCCTGTCATTCGGCCCTAAAAATCTGAATCTGTAAAAACGGTTTCTGTTTGTCTAATGTGGGAGCAGGTGGAATGGAAGCAGTGGTTGTAAAATGATTTCTAGTGTTGTCACTGAGGGTAGAATTTCTATTTCCTGAGAGATCACTGCTATGGCTTTTCATCCACAGACATGTCTGGCAAGTACTTCCATATTGGTCCTGAATTTGGGGGCAGAATTAAATCTGAATATTCCTCGTGAAGTGTTTTTCTGTTTAATACTGTAAATTTAGCAGGACCTTGTCCCAGCAATATGAGAGATGCTGTTTCCTCCCTGCAAAAATCTGGATTTAAACTAGCTTATCCCTAGAAACTCCTTTTTATCCTTTGGACATGTGTTACATTTTTGTCTTGGCTTCTTCTCCCATGAAATCATAGAAGGAAGAGCTTGCTGACTTTACCTTCTCCTCTCTTTATGAGGAAACATCATGTAATAAAACATGACTGATATTGTCACTGCACACATTGCATTAGACTGTTGTCCTACAGAAGGTGCCCCTGAAGACTGGAACCTTAGCTTGGAGAAATGCAGTCAACAAACCCAGGTCCCAGAACAGACCACAGCAATGTTCCCATTCAGGCCAGGTGATTGACACAGACCTTTGTGGCTTAAGCTGGGAATTTCCTCCTTAAAGGATTTAAAGTTTGTACTATCAAATGGCCTGAGAAGCAAATGTTCCTCCTGTAGGAACTGAGGTAGCGCTTGGGATGAAGAAGAAGAACTTCTTCCTCTGGGGCCTGGAGGAGGTTTGGCTTGTATTCAAATGCCCAGTCATGCCTGAGTAGCCTCACTAATGACAGTAGGGTTGAGAAACCATGGGAGGCTTCAGCGGGAGCTCAGCAGAATCTCAGGGGTTGGGCTCCTGCCTGGTCTTGAAGAGTGACTATTTCAGGAAGCAGTTGGAGGTTTCTCTCAGTGTAATATTTCTGTTAGCTGCAATCCTTGTCAAGACTTGATGAAAGCCACAGCTTGGTTTCCACTGCACTGAGGTTGACTAGGGACCCCTCTCCCCACCATAAGGGCATCAGTGACTGTCACAGGCTGAGATAGCTGCAGCTGGCAGAATAAGGATCTCAGGAGGGCAGTGTCAGCAGCAGGGTGGCAGCAAGGCATGTAGGCAAGAAGGTCAGAATGGAGGAGCCCGATGAGTTGTTCTTGAATACCTAAGAGGCTGCTCCTCGGGAGCCCATGAGCTAACCCTTATCTGCATATGTGTGGGCGTGTGTAATTGGAATCAATATTTTTTGAGCATTTACTAGTGAAATACGGATGTGCCTTCTTCCTTATGAGTATCCTCTCATTTAAACTTCCTAACTACCATGCGAGGTAGTTGTGAGTGCCATTTAAATGCTGTGGTTAAGGAAACGGTCATTGACGGCTTCTATCACTTGTTGGAGGTCACTGAACTAGCCAGCAATAGAACTAGGATTCGAAACGAGGTCACATTTAGAAAATAATTTGAATCTACTTATGATAAGGAATACTTTTAATATAAAATCAAAATAAGAGATTTTTAGAAAGCAAATCAGGAGCACTATAGCGATGAGTAAAAGTAGATGTTAAAAAAGAAACTGGTGCAACCGCGTTCCTAGCAGCATTATTCACAGTCACTAAAATGTGGAAGTAAGCCAAGCGTCCCTTGACATATGAATGAAGAAGCAAAATGTATTCTACCCATGCAATGGAATATTCCAGCTTAAAAAGGGGAAAATTCTAAAACATGCAACAAAAGAGGTGAACCTTAAGGATATTATACTAAGGGCAATAAGCCAACTGCAAAAAGACAAATACTATATGATTCACTCACATGAGATTCTTAAAGTATCCAAAATCATAGAGACAGAAAACAGAATGATGGTAGTGTGAAATTAAATAATTCAAACTTAAAATGGCTGGAACTTTAAATTATTTTGAGCCTTGAGAGAAATGTGTTATATGGCCTGAGTCATGGGACATGCAGCTGCAACTTCTGCTTCTCTGATTATAGATTAAATCTCTTCCTCATTCCTGTCCTGTAAATGATTAGAAAAGACCAAATGGTTCCAGAAATAAGACCCCTCAAGACCATTACCCCTCCTTATGGAATGTTAAAGCAATCTTCCTTGGAACTTAGCAAACTGTAACCAATCAAATTACTGTAACATCTGTGCTGGCCTTATATGGAAAATGTTACAACCCTGTTAACCTTCTCTATCTCTGCCTATGTAAGTGAAACCTTAATTTCCCCACTTTGGAAAGCTGACCCCATTCGCTTGGAGTTGGTGTTTCCCTGGTGGCTATCCTCAGGCTTTGAGCTGGAATAAACTATATTTAATCACATATTCTGAACTTATTATTTAAGGTTAACTGGCCAGGGGCTGTGAGAAGAAGGGAATGGGGAATTACTGTTCAATGGGTATAGCGTTTCAGTTTTGCTAGGTAAAGAGAGCTCTGGAGATGGATGATGGTAATGACTGCACAACAAAACGAATGCATTTAATACCACTAAATTGTAAAATTAAAAATGGTTAAGATAGTTCATTTTATGTTATTTGCAATTTACCACGATAAAAAATTGGAAAAAAAATGAAATTGTACTGTGTATAGTACATATGCTAAAAATTTATGCAGCACTTACATCTTTGATATGGTTTGGCTGTGTCCCCACCCAAAGCTCACCCTGAGGTGTAATAATCCCCACATTTCAAGAGCAGAACCAGGTGGAGATAAATGAATCATGGGGGTGGTTTCCCCCATACTGTTCTCCTGGTAGTAAGTCTCGTGAGATCTGATGTATTATAAACGGGAGGTCTCCTGCACAAGCTCTCTTGCCTGCTGCCATGTAAGATGTGTCTTTACTTTTCCCTTGCCTTCTGCCATGACTGTGAGGCTTCCCCAGCCATGTGGAACTGTGAGTCCATTAAATCTGTTTCCTTTATAAATTACATAGTCTTGGGTATATCTTTACTAGCAGCATGAGAACAGACTAATATAGTCCTGCTCTGTAATACCTAAGCATGAGTCTAAAGCTGCTTTCCCTGAGTTTGAATCTCTGCCCTACTCCTTTTTAATTATATGACCTTGGGGGAAAATTAATCTCTCTGGGGCTTAATTACCTCATTTCTAAAATAAAGACAAAATATGTAGTATCTTTGTCATAGAGTCAATGAGACATTTAAATGACATAGTACCTGAAACATACATGAGCAGTGGCTGACCTGGTTTAAATTATTATTATTTAAACAATATGATGAATGAGAATGCACATATAGATATTTCACTTTGAGTAAAAGGCACTCTAAAACTTAATGGAAAAAATAATCACTAAGATTCAATCAAATCTCTTATAAACGAAAAAAATTCATGATGATTATTTTTTAGAATATTCAAAATTAGGTGTTGGATAGTAAGCTGATCCAACTAAATAAATATGTTTCTGACTTTGAAATCTTTAAGATATTCTTTAGTTAACTCCCCTCGGCTGCTATAAAAGTTGGCCATGGCCGGGCATGGTGGCCCACAACCGTAATCCCACCACTTTGGTAGGTGGAGGAGGGTGGATCATGAGGTCAGGAGTGTGCGACCAGCCTGGCCAACATAGTGAAACCCCGTCTCTACTAAAAACACAAAAATTAGCCGTGCATGCTGGCATGCACCTGCAATCCCAGCTACTTCGGAGGCTGAGGAAGAACTGCTTGAACCCAGGAGGTGGAGGTTGTGGTGAGCCAAGATCATGCCACTGCACTCCAGCCTGGGTAACACAGTGAGACTCTGCCTTAAAAAAACCAAAAACCGAAAAACAATTTGATCATGGATTATTTTTGGCCCAGGAAGAAAAAGCCTGATAGACAAGCCAATTCTATTTAGGGTCAGTGAAAGGAGCACAACTGCTAGTATTTGACTGGCTTTTCTAATGTTGAGGTGGGAACGGCTAACTAATTGTAACACAAAGACAGTGCTAATGGCTTTTCACTTCACTTATTTCCTACCATGGATGTGCTGAAGTTGGCCAGGACAAAACTATCCAGAAATTCTACAATGAGAGAAGGGTACTCACGCAATGAATGGCAATTCTTTCCCTGATAATTCCATTTTGGAATTGCTAATTTCAGATATGATGATTTAGCTCATTGAGTCAGGCTGCAAGAGACCAGGAATTACCCAGCAGTGGACACTTAGCTGAGACCAAGGCTCGTGTAATTAGAATTCTGGCACCATAGGTGGGAATATTTACTATTGCTGTGAATAGTAAATCATAAATGTTAAATGACATTCAATCTCAGAAATAACTATGCAAAACTTCTAACAGCATAGATAATCAGGCAATTATTGAGACGGCGATCGCACTCACAGGCCATTGCAGCTTCGTTGTGAGACCCAATCATGCTCTGAGCTACAATCTTATTTATCCTGGCTCCATTTTTACGCATTTTACTCTAGTAAATAAGTATTCAATCTAAGTTTTAGAGTTCTTAGAAAAAGAACATATAATGTGATCTGTGATTTAAGCTTTAAAGCTTATGTGTAAGCTAGTTAAAAAATTACGTTCCCAAATCATTAGAAAGACAGATAAAAACAATATAAAAGATCTTTCTTGATCATGATACTCTGGAAGAACACTGGCCTAGGTGTTTGGAAATGTTTATCCTTGTCTTCTCTCTACTCATCATTTCTAATGTAATTTTTAGAAAGTAATTTAAATTTTTCTGGGCCCTGATTTATGCATCTGTAATTTAAGACATTTTAAATGATTTTTAGCTAAGGTTCCATTCAACATTCAAATAATAATAAAAATAATATATTTTACTGTAATTTTAAACATCCATTTATGACAGCAATTTACCAAGATCCTTAAATGTCTTAGGAAGTACTATATTATCTTTCTCTATTTCACTGATAAGAAGACAAAGATGTCAAATGTCCTGACTTAGCTCACACAGAGAGGAATTGTTAAAGGAACTTTGTACTTATTTTGGTCTCATTTCATCTTAATCCAATGATGCTTTGTGATTAAGATTACTGAAAATAGCTTTCTTAACTGGACACAGCATCTAAAAGCATGAAATCTAATAGAAACTTTATTACATAACAACAAACGTGGTTTACCATATGTGAGTTTCATTTGGATGTATGCACTAAATTTGTATTTCCCTTAATCTCCCAGCTCTCCTCTGTGTTTGGACAAACAAAAAAACTGAACAGCAATGATCGTGGCAGTATACTCCAGGTTGCCTGGACAGCGTTCCTCACTTCTCCTAGTTAGAGAGGCTACAGCTAAAGTCAGCTTCAAAAAGGGGCTCTGGCTTCCTACCTGTTCCTGGAGAGGTTATGACTCCCAGACCACACTTGTAAACAGCAGGCACCTACGCCCAGACTGCCTGGAGCCTCATGCATCTGATTTTCCCCTACTGACAAAGTTGCTATCATTTTTGCTTTGTGAGGAGAGAAGCGGGGACTTCCTGGGGATGGACACCCTTGGTGCATTCAGCAGAATAGCCTGGCTCTAGCAAGTCTTCCTGAGGGATGATGGGATTGGAGACCTGGACCTGCTCTTCTTTTGATGACCTCTGATTTATAACTTTATCCAGTAAAGCCTATTTCATAACATCTGCATGTGGCATTGTGGAATTAGACTTGAGGCCAGCTACACAGCAGGTCAAGAGCGTGAAGGGGCCTGCTTTCCACAGTTTGTTTTCATTTATTATTTTCATTTAAGAGTCAATCGGAACCTTTAAGAATTGTGATGAGGGCCAGTTGTGGTGGCTTATGCCTGTAATCCCAGCACTTTGAGGGAGGCTGAGGTGGGTGGATCACTTGAAGCCAGGAGTTCAAGACCAGCCTGGCTAACATGGTGAAACCTCATCTCTACTAAAAAAACAAGCAAACAAACAAACAAAAAACTCAGCGTGGTGATGTGTGCCTGTAATCCCAGCTACTCAAGAGGCTGAGGCATGAGACTAGTTTGAACTCAGGAGGCAGAGGTTGCAGTGAGCTGAGATCACACTACCCCAGCCTGGTTGACAGAGTGACTCTGTGTCTAAATAAATAAATAAAAGAATTGCAATACAATTGCAAAGAACTATCCTGTATAGTATATTTTATAGAATGCTTTTATATTCTATACTCTACTTAATGATCACAAAAATTTGACAAGATTTACTTTTATTGTACAGATAATAAATCAAGTTTAAGAGAGGTTAAAAGCCTCCCCCAAAAGTGGGAAATCTGGGCCTGGATGTAAAATCTTCCCGCTTCAGGCTCGACTTTCTTCACTGCTCCTGAGAGCTTTAGAAAGTATTTCTAGAAGCAACCCCATTCATTCCCAAATATCTAAAGCATCCACATATGAGGGAGGGCCTTTGCCAGGTGCTGGTAAATTCAAAGATCAAGAAGACTCCCCCAAGAGCATTCTTTCTTGTACTAAAAAGGGAAGATCATTTTAAGAGCCATTTATTATAAAAAATATTCATTATATTTTTCAGTTTGTTCAAGCTATAGTGCCTTTATTGTGAAATATTAGACAAACTTTATAGAAACAAAGGAGTGGAATGTCTTAGCTGCTGCTAAGCCAGAAGAGAGCAAAACATCAGCAGTGTCGAAGTCCCTGAGTAACTCTGAAATGTTAGAACTCAATCAAAGCTTGCCAGAGGAGGAGGTCTGTGAGTGAGGGTGGAATGGAATGTCTTCTAATCTGTGATCTGAATTCAGACATTTTCTTCGAAATGGCTTCAGAGGCTAACATATATCTTTAAAAATCTATCTTGGGGCCAGGTGTGGTGACTCATGCCTATAATCTCAGCACTTTGGAAGGTTGAGGCAGGTGGATCACTTGAGGTTAGGAGTTCAAGACCAGCCTGGCCAACATGGTGAAACCCCATCCCTACTAAAAATACAAAAATTAGCTGGGTATGGTGGTGGGCACTTGTAGTCTCAGCTACTTGGGAGGCTGAGGCAGGAGTATCACTGAGATCATGCCACTGCACTAAAGCCTAGGCAACAGAGCAAGACTTTGTCTCAAAAAAAAAAAAAAGTCTCTAATCTCAGCACTTTGGGAGGCTGAGGCGGGCGGATCAACTGAGGTCAGGAGTTCAAGACCAGCCTGACCAACATGGGTGAAACCCTGTCTTTAAAAAAAAAAATCTTGGCCAGGCATGGTGGCTCATGCCTGTCATCTTAGCATGGGATGCTGAGGGTGGATCACTTAAGGTCAAGAGTTGGAGACCAGCCTGGTCAACATGGTGAAACCTCATCTCTACTAAAAATACAAAAATTAGCTGGGTGTGGTGTCAGGTGCCAGTAGAGGCAGGAGAATTGCTTGAACCCAGGAGGTGGAGGTTGCAGTGAGCCGAGATTGTGTCACTGCACTCCAGCCTGGGTGACAGAGCAAAACTTCATCTCAAAAAAAAAAAAAAAATCTATCTTTTCAACCTCTAATTCTACTAATGGTAGCCTTCAAGGTTTAGACAGGGATGCCATGTTGGTGCCTTAAACTTAATGTTTTAAAAACTGAAAACTTACTATTTTCAAAACTGTCAACTGCACAGAGAGTTCCCTAGCCTGGCTCAGCTTAGTCATGCTTCTTCTCCAAGACCACCATGCAAGGACAAGGGTCTTAGGGCTCTTGGTCTTACTTGTCTCTAAAGTATACCTCTTGAGTCAAGGCGTTATGGATTCCTTCCTTCACTCTTTCAGTTACATTAAAAATTTCTTCCATTAGTTTTTGTTGTATCTTGCACACACCTTCCTCAGAGCACTGACTGTGTTATGTTATTTATTTGTGTGTGCATGTGTGTGTTTCCTTCACCTAGTTTTGGAGCTCCTAAGGACAAAGAGCATGTCTATTCATCATTGTGTCCCTAGAACTTAGCATGATGTGCAGGTACTAGATCTTCCTCTTCCTGAATCCCTCTGCTCTCCTCTGTGGTAGGACAAGGTGATGGTGGCAGGACACTCTGGGCTGCCTGGACAATCAACCAGTTGGGAGTGTGTTCCCGCTTCTCCTAGCTGGGGAGGCTGCACCCAAAGTCAGCTTCCTGAAGAGGCAGGGAATTAATGTTGAATAGACAAATGGATGGGAGAGGGTCTGCCTGGCTTAAGAACACACAGCTAGTACTAAAAGGCAACAAAAGCAAGAATTTGATTCAGGACAGGGATTCTTGTTCTTTGCATTTGCTGTTTTATCCCCAGTGCCTAGAAGAGTCCCTGACTCACAAGCGTTTGATCAATACTTGTTGAATGATGACTGATTGGATGACTGACTGAATAAATGAAAGGTTAACTTCAAAGCCCCTGCCCTTTTAACTTAATTCCCAACTTCCAATCTTTGTATACAGTGCGTGTGTCCGTGTATAGATACACCTTTCAAAGAAATAAAAATTGTAACGATCTCTTCTTTACAATAAGCCATAATGAAAGATTAATGATAGCTATTTACAAGTATTTTACACACATATACACATACATTCTAAGCCATTGAAATAGCCTTTATAATTTGTTTCATTTACTAGAAGAAATGTAACTTTCAGAAAGTAAGCAGACATCCTACCTGAAATTCATATAATGTTACGTTCTCAGAATTCGTTTTTGGTTAACTGGTGGAATGAATTTGTCTTGTAAACCATCCTTGAAAAAAGCACAATACCTAGGTGGATTGAAGAAAACCATGGCTGGGCATATGGGGAAATGCATCACCATGGTTAGTTATGTGCACAGCTGCCCAGCAGCAGAAATGGAGCCTCTCAACACTTCTAAAAATGTAGAAAGCCAGCAACTCGATATGTGCTTCTGCCAAGAATCACATGTAGGTTTATAATCTTCCACCTAAACTTCTGGGGCCTCTCTTCTTCACAAAGAATGGCAGCTGATCTTATCTTTATCTGTTACTGACACAGATGCAGCCATTCACTGCGAGGCAGAACAAAAGCCAGCAGAAGGATGGAAGAAACCAGAAATAGATCTTTCTTGAACTGATTTGTATCAGAGTTACAAACAATTCCAGGTATGAAAGAAAAGTAGACAGGCAAGCACTTACTGAAGACAAGAGGAAAGAATGATTTTTTCTGTTTCTTTTTATTCCCTTCTTTCTCTTTCTTTTTTATTTTTATTTTTTGGTCCAGATCCCCAACGCAAACATTGCGGGAGCTGGTTGTGCCTCCCACAGGAGGCTGTTCACTGTGGGCCCTCTCACAGGCATCCATACTGGCTTCCCACCCATGGTTACACAGCATATTTTATAATGCAAATCACTGTCTACAACATGGCTTATTATTTTCCTCTCTGAATAATATGTGACCACATCAATTATGCGTCAGTCTGTTTCTAAATGCATACCCTTGTCGCACTGACCTCTTTCTGCTTTTATATTTTTCAGTATGTTCCTGACATTTGTCAACTGGGTTAGTTCCAAACCTTTCTAACCTATGATTGTATTATTATAGCAGTTTTCAAACTTTCTTTTATTCACATCAGTTTGACACAAAGACACACTAGGGGAGTGAGCCCAGCTGTGCTGGCCGCAGGCACTCACCATTGCTTGTAGTCTGCGTCGCAGTTACAGTAGTACTTGGGGTCTGTGCAGTTGCGTTCGATGCCACAGGCACATTTCTGGATTCCAGGCCCTGAACCTCCCCAGTAGTAGTGCTTCTCATTGGCTTTGCCAACCCACCAAGTGTAAGGGCTTCCATCTACAAGAAAAGGGAAAAGCATATTTAGAAACAGACCTGGGTTCAGTCATTATACTGCCACACTTACACACACTTCCCCAGACTATACTCGGAGAGTCTGAACATCATGCAACCCTCTTAAAAGGCAATTTATTTCAAACAGACAACCCACAGAGTGGAAGAAAATCTTCACAATCTATCTATCTGACAAAGGACTAATATCCAGAATCTACAACGAACTCGAACAAATTAACAAGAAAAAAAAAATCCCATCAAAAAGTGGGCTAAGGATATGAATAGAAAATCCTCAAAAGAATATATACAAAAGGCCAACAAACATATGAAAAAATGCTCAACATTGCTAATCATCGGGGAAAGGCAAATCAAAACCACAATGTGATACCACCTTACTCCCGCAAGAATGCCCATAATCAAAAAATCAAAAAATAATAGATGTTGGTGTGGATGTGGTAAAAAGAGAACACTTCTACACTGCTGGTGGGAATGTAAACTAGTATAACCGCTATGGAAAACAGCGTGGAGATTCCTTAGAACTAAAAGTAGAACTACCATTTGATCCAGCAATCCCACTACTGGGTATCTACCCATAGGAAAATAAGTCATTATATGAAAAAAGATACTTGCACGTTTGTGTTTATAGCAGCACAATACACAATTGCAAAAATGTGGAACCAACCTAAATGCCCATCAGTCAATGAATGGATAAAGAAACTGTAAAATATACATAGATATAAATAAAATACACATGCACATATATATGATTCTATCATGTGAACAGTTACAGTATCTAAACAAACAATACAAAAAGTAAGGACCATATTGGAATTATGCAAAAAAATACTGTGGTACTTTCTCAGCTATTCCAATAGTTTTCCTTAAGAACAATTTTGTTAACAGGTGGGCAATCTAAAGTTGCTGAGAACGTACTGAGACTGGAGTCCAGGATGAATGTAATGAATGAGCAAGGCCTCTAAATTTAAAAAGGAGTTATTCAGGCATTTTCCCACTCTGTACAAATTGCTTGATTTTTCTGTGTATTGACTTAATTTGAAAGTTAAGATTTTTCTCTTGGCATGATCATGTTTGGCACCCACATCAAAAAAAGTATATTGGACTTAATCTGGTAAAAAGTCAAGAGGGAGAGCTCAGGACCCTGTTCCAAAGGGAGAAACACACCCACTTTCTGACATAAAGGTCCACCCTGAAGCTGTGTCTTCTGTCCACCTGTGCCTGGTCCCAGCATACGGGGGCTGTGTTTGCTTTCTATGTTTAAGATGTTTGCTTCTCCCTTCTTTTTCTATCAGGGTAAGTGGTAAAGCATCCAGCCTCTCTGATGCTTCCCATGGCCAATAATAAACTTTTCTTTTGAAGCAGTCCAGAGTTCCAACAATAAGGGTTGAAAAATCCCATTTATAGAAACTACAGCATCTCAGCCACCCAAAGAAATATTAAGGTCATTTGGTCCATAAGCTACACTAGGTCTCTGCTGATTCCATATCTGGCCTTGTTACAGAAAGAAGGCAAAGGTGGAGGGTGCCATGCTGACCTCACGAAATGCCTTTGAGGCTGGGTAGGCCACAACCTGACCCTGAAAATGTAGAAACATTACCAAAACTGGTTGTCATATTCATTTACTGCATTGCATTTTAAAAGCTGACCTCACGCTAAATTCTCTCAAAGGAACTTTTGGTTAATATCACTGTTTTTGGAAACTAGAGGATACTAACACACTTGGTGGAGGAGACAAAACAAATCAGGCACCTGTGAAAGTGGAGTTAAAGGTTTGCTTGGCAGGTAACTCCTTTGTCCTGCCTGTACCTCAAATAACCAATGAAAGATTATGTATCTCAGAATTTTTACCCAATTTATGACTGTTCCTTCCAGTGACCAGTAGAAATAACCTAATACTGTGTTATATTTTTGTTGTAGACAGTAATAGTAATTTGCATGAATCAGAGAAGCTGTGTGTGGCTCAGTATTCTTTGTAAAAATCAGGACATTGTCAGTAAAATGAGAGGATAACAATCAGCTTCACTTTCAGAATGAGACTACCAGAAACATGTTGTAGGGGAAAAGGAGAAGAGAGGCAGCTGATTTCCACTGCACCTTCAGGGAGTTCCCAGAAGCCCAGGAAAGGAAGTCTCATTGTCAAAATGTTTGGGCAGTGGTGAAGCTGCCTGTGCAAAGTTATGACTGAGACAGTGAAAGAGATCTAACTTAATCGACTTCATCTTGCTTCTAACCTCCAAGCTGTCCTTGTTCCTTCCTGGACATAGGCTGAATTAACTTTGAAAGAAACTTGGTTTATAGTTTATAGTTTAAAACAAAGATGATAACAGCCCTTTCCTAATGCAGACCTTCTTCTTGCCTGGGGACTAGACTGCCTTTGTAGGACTAACATTAGCCATAAGGTTAGAAATTACAGTTTAGGAGTCAGACAGCTGGAGGCTACAAGATTCTGACCCTCCCTAAACTGCATCTAAAATCAGTGCTTGAGATACTTTGCAGACCCTGCACTTGATGGATCAACTGACACCACTCAGATCAATAAACTGGCTCATCTGATCTTGTGGCTCCCACCCATGAACTGACTCAACACAAGAAGACAGCTTTGACTCCCTATGATTTCATTCCCTGAACAATCAGCACTCCTGGCTCACTGGCTTCCCCTGTACTCACCAACTTGTCCTTAAAAATTCTGATCCCCAAATGTTTGAGGAGACTGATTTCAGTAATAATAAAACTCTGGTCTCCTGCACAGCTCTCTCTGCGTGAATTATTCTTTCTCTATTGCAATTCCCCTGTCTCAATGAATTGGCTCTGTCTAGGCAGCAGACAAGGTGAACCTCTTGCGTGGTTATAATGGTTGTTCCAGTGGAAGCCCTCAGCTGTGCATGGTGTCCAGGCTACACATTAATCTCATAGGGCAGACCCTCAGCTCATTGTAGAGAGGGATTCTTATTAGATACCAGGATGGGATCCGAGGGGATGATCTGCAATATTTTCTCTATGTGCAAGGAGTGCAGGTGCAAGGAGGTGGCATGCTAGTGACCTGGTAAGAGCAGCCTAGTTTCTCAGCTGCTTCTCTCATCCCTCACTCTTTCTCAAGTCACAATACTTTAGTCCTCATATAATGAATGCTCCCAGGGAGGTTGATGCAAAATTGATGTTGTTCTGTTCTTTTTCCTAGGAAAATAAGTTACATACAGCACAAAATGCTTACCTTAGCTCTTTCCACATCTATCACAAAAGAATGCCAATAAAAAAAACATATTCCACAGAGAAAGCAAATTGTAGACTCTGTTATTAGCATTGGCTAATTCAGTTAAATCACTGTAGCTAAAATAAATTATTAATTTGTTGTGTATTTTATACTCAGCAAGAGGAGAATCGTTCAATTTACTTTGAGCAAAGAATTCCCTTATTCCAGTGCTATGCTAATGAAATGCTACTTTTTGCTTTACAAATCATTATTTACCTGTTAATTGGCTTTGGGGAAAAGCAGTTAAAGGCAATAAAAATGGAAAGCCTTTTTAAAAGACAAGGGTAAAAAGTGGTGAGAAAGAAATAATTTAATGATCTATTTCCAAGAGTTCGAGAACTTCTATAACCTCAGAATATGAAGATTGTAGTTAACTATATTAAGTAGGTGTAGTCACTGCAACAAGATTAGGTAATGAGGAATGGCATTCTAAGTTAACTAGAGCTAAATTATCAAAGTAAGGCATATTGTATTAAAACAACCAAACATGAATTGAATTAAATATAATCACTATACTGTTTGTACTCACTTCAGATCAGGTTTTACTACAGTGAAGGGTTTATTAAGGTTTGGATGATTAAAGTAGGAAAGCGAGAAAGAAAATAGGCTAGAAAGGAAAGACGTTATTCTAAGACTTACTTAAAAAAACCAATAAGCAGGGCGCAGTTGACTTAATTTGGAAGTTATGATTTTCTCTTGGCATGGTCATGTTTGGCACCCACATTAAAAAAAAGTGTATTTGACTTAATCTGGTAAACAGTCAAGAGGGAGAGCTCAGGATCCTGTTCCAAAGGGAGAAACACACCTGCTTTCTGACATAAAGGTCCACCCCAAAGCTGTGTCTTCTGTCCACCTGTGCCTGGTCCCAGCATATGCGGGCTCTATTTGCTTTCTATGTTTAAGATGTTTGCTTCTCCCTTCTTTTTCTATCAGGGTAAGTGGTAAAGCATCCAGCTTCTCTGATGCCTCCCATGGCCAATAATATACTTTCTTTTGAAGCAGTCCAGAGTTCCAACAATAAGGGTTGAAAAATCCCATTTATAGAAACTACAGCAACTCAGCCACCCAAAGAAATGTTAAGGTCATTTGGTCCATAAGCTACACTAGGTCCCTGATGTTTCCATCTCTGGCCTTGTAACAGAAAGAGGACAAAGGTGGAGGGTGCCATGTTTAATCCCAGCACTTTGGGAGGCCGAGGTGGGCAGACCACCTGAGGTCAGGGGTTCGAGATCAGCCTGGCCAACATGGTGAAACCCTGTCTCTACTAAAAATACAAAAATTAGCTGGGTGTGGTGGTGTGTGTCTATAATCCCAGCTACTCAGGAGGCCAATGAGGCAGGAGAATCACTTGAACCCAGAAGGTGGAGTTTTCAGTGAGCTGAGATTTTACCACTGCACTACAGAACAAGTCTGTCTCAAAAACAAACAAACAAACCAATAGCTTTCTGTTATTTTCACCAATAACAAGAAGTTGTTTCAGAATCACAAGGGTGAATGCTTGGGGACAGCTTGATGAAAATGTGGTACATATCTGTGATTTTCAAAATGTGTTATTTGGAACTTCTGGGCTACACAAAGTAACTTAACCGGTCGCTTAAATAAATATGATCCTGGTGCCCTCTGAGATAAGACCCAGCACAGTCACTGGGACATTTAATTTGTTTCATTCCCACTGTTTCTATCGGATATTAAAAACAATACCACAAGGGTATATAATCTCCAAAATGAAAATGTAAAAGCATCTTTTTAGCTTGATGAAACCTAATTTTGTCATATCTATGATTACAACTTTATCTACAAATTCTGTTAAAGAGTCCCTGGGGTCTCTTTAGCTGAGGAAATAGAACAGGTGCCACTGCTGCAGAAACACACTTTTCACTGTTGTTCTTAGTGCCCCTTGCTGGCAGCTTGTTGGCAGTCCTTCCCAGGCTCTGTTCTCTGGTAGCATTTTGTTGTCTGAAGGCCCTTGCAGTGCATGATTCTTTGTCTAAGTGACTCATGCTCAGAAAAATCTCCTACTTCCTTCTCTCTTCCTTTCTTACCACTGCCACATCTTTTTTCTCCACTTTGTAAGTAAATTTCAGCTGACCACTCTGATCTGATTACAACATCCATATCAAGTTATAAATGGTGATGATACCCTTACTAAATATAGACATCCTTAATTACTGCAATTCTAGACCATTTAAAACATTCCTACACCTGTGAAAAACCTTCCTTCCAGAGCAAATGTCCTAAATAACAAGAAAGATAAAACGGCTTTTATAATAACCTCCAGGATGGGATTCAGCACAGAAGAAATTTGGAGGTGCTGCAGCCAGTATAGAGTCCTCCAAATCACCTGATAGCTGTAGTTTGGAAGATCAAGCAGGCTAGAATTTTTTTTATTTCCCCAGGATGGATGTGTATGCTTCCAGGGATACAGGGGCTTAAAGCTAAAGCTGACGGTAACACTGCCCCAGGGACTGGAAATGGAAACAGGCCACTAGTCCTAGAGGTCTCTGGCTTAAATACAGACAGTTTTCGCTTCTTTTACATGTGGAGTTTGTCCCTACAGAATCACTTCTAAGACCTAGTTCATGGTAACTGAAGTCTCAGCATCCTCACAGGAGGATGAGGTTGGGGAGGTGAAGCCATGGAGTAATAACTGCTGTTTTTTTTTTTTTTTTTTTCCCACCCTCTGGTGGGAGGTAAGTATAGGGAAGGGTTTTCAACGTACCTATGACTCCCCTAAGCCTCTTGTAAACAGTATAGATTCCCTGTCCTGTGGAATAATAATCTCAGAGGAAGAGTTTGAGACTCAGTCTCCTTGTGATCCTTACCATCATACCAATCTGCCATATACTGAGCTGGGAAAAGGACAGTGGTAGATAGAGTTCATCGGACACTTTGAAACATCTATAAAGAAACAAGGAGGCCCAGATGACTGGGGTCCATTGCAATACCAATTCAGGACATTGCTTTTTTTGGTAAGATACAAAGAGGTGATAATGGTGTTACTAGAGTAATATCTGAACTTAATCCCCAATTATTTTTTTCTGAATAATACAGTCACTGTAATACTTTTTTTTTTTCAATTTTATAGCCATGGTATTGAGTCAAAAATGCTTTTTTTTTTTTTTTTTTTTTTGAGACAGAGTTTCGCTTTTTTTGCCCAGGCTGGAGTGCAATTATGCGATCTCGGCTCACCACAACCTCCGCCTTCTGGGTTCAAGAAATTCTCCTGCCTCAGCCTCCCAAGTAGCTGGAGTTACAGGCATGCTGAGATTTCAGACATAGCTAAGATCACTATGCTTGGCTAATTTTGTATTTTTAGTAGAGATGAGATTTCTCTATGTTGGTCAGGCTGGTCTCAAACTCCCGACCTCAGGTTATCCACCTGCCTCGGCCTCCTAAAGTGCTGGGATTACAGGCATGAGCTACTGCACTTGGCCAAAAATGACTGTCTTTTACTATTTAAATTAAGAAGTTTAAAAATAAAATTAAAAATCATGTATTGATATTCTCATAAATATAAAAGTCTATTATCTCAAGTTACCTATGATTTCAGCTTATTAAACAGGATAGCAATAATCTCTTTTGTTTCCTACCCATCCAAGTCTACGTTGTTCTATGTTAACATACAAACCAAAGAATGAGTCAAGATAAAATCCTGTGGAGTTCATACTGCAGATGGTGATGTGAGTTTGGGAAAAACTCATAATTCTGAAGTTCTAATATAAACATTCAATTTGGTAGTTAAAGGTGAACGTTTTATCTTTCCGTGATTGAATGTCACTAAACTCATCTGATTAGGGATGAATAGACATAAATGCAGTTGATTAGCTGCAGGTTGTATCTTTTGGAATTACATTGGATTTTGCTGTATTTTATTGATTTGAATAGAAACCAAATTTAGAAATGTAGAGTTGAAGTTCAGATCAAAATGGACCTAAACTGAAATGTTAATTAAAAATTAATTGTACTGCATAATATTTAAATTTATTTTACTGAATTGAACTTAATAGATTTCAATCAAGGATTGATTTCACTGAGCAGAATTTGATGCAGTAGAATCAAATCATTAAGTCTTATTCAAATGAATTAGATTTTATTAATTTGAATGGAATTGAAGTAACGGATTATATGGGAGTTTGCAATTCTAAGCAGTATTAAAGAGAACAGAATAGGCCAATTCACTCTAAGTTAACTTGGTTCTGGTTTCTCTTGTGGTCATGGGCACTGCAGGACCCCTCAGTAACCCTGGCTCATTCCTTTGTCCCACAGTCTCCAGAAACAAGTGTGATTAGGAATACGGAAGTGATGGAATGGGACCATACACTGTTTGTTTCTTTGATTCTTTTTGTTTCTCCTAATTCTCTTAACAATAGTTACTCCTTTCCAACCTCTATCTATTTATTAAATATATCTTCTTTCCTGTCCTAATGCAGTGGTTATGATCCATTTAGTTCAATGTTAAACTAACTTGGTGATAAGCGTCTTTATGTGCTTCCAGACTTTAAAGAAAATGCTTTAAATGTGTAACCATTGACTTGCGATGCTGCTATCACTTGTTAAGAATAAACAGTTCATCTTTATGTTTAAGGAAGTTATTTGCCGTGTATCGTTTGTTAGAATTTTTTTGCATGAATCAATACTGAATTTTATTCAATCCATTGTCTGCTCTTATTAAAATGATAAAAAGTTTTTCTCTAGATAATTTTTTCTAATGATAGTAATTTTTTAAAAAATCAACTGTTGTGATAAATCATTATTCATCTATGTAGCTGGGTTCACTTTGCTATTTTGTTTGGGATTTTTGCCGCAATATTCAGGAATGACTTAGGCCTATAATTTCCCTTTGTTGCGCTAGCATGTTTTTGGTATCAAGTTAATATTGGCCTCAAAGAATGGTTGGGGGGCTATGTTAGAATTATTTGGAAAACTGTCTGAGGCTCATATAATTTAATATCTTTAATTATAAGATTATTCTTATGTCTATTTCTGTAAGTTTATATGAATTGATTTTGTTTTAAATGAATTTGCCCATTGCATTTTAAATATTTAAATATATTGGGAAATAGTGTGTTTATGTCTCTTTCTTCATTTCTACGAATATATTTTCCTACTCTTTTCTGACCAGTCTAGTTGGAAGTTTGTTGATTTTGTTAGTCTCTTCAAAAAATCAATTTGTTGATTTTTATCTACTGTATGGTTGATTTCCTTGGTCATTGATTCCTACTTTTACATTTATTTCATTTGTTCACTTTCTTTGAAAGTATCCTAGAATCTTTTTGTCTATTCTTTTTTTAAAATAACTATTAACAAATAAAAATTATATATATTTAACATGTATAATATGATGTTTTGAAATATGTATACACTGTGAAATGGCTCAGTGGAGCTAATTAACATGTGCATTACCTCACATACTACTTTTTGTATACTCTCGGCAATATTCAAAATGCAATACATCATTATTAACTATAATCATCATGTTGTACAATAGATCTCCTGAACTTATTCCTCCTCTGTACCTAAAGTTTTATATCCTTTGATCAACAACTCTGCAGCTTCCCATTCCCTAGCCTCTGGTAACCACCATTCAAGTCTCTAATTCTATGAGTTCAACTTTAAAAAATTCCACATATAAGGGAGATTATGAGGTATTTGTCTTTCTGTGCCTAGCTCATTTCACTCAACATAATGTCTTCTATGTTCATCCATGTTGCCAAAAATCACTGTGTTTAAATACCACTTTCTGTTTATCCATTCATGGACGCCTAGGTTGATTCTGTATCTGGGTTATTGTGAATAACGCAGTGAAGGACATGGGAATGCAGATACCTCTTTGACATACTGATTTCATTTTTAAAGAATACATAGCAGGTAGAGAGATGGCTGGATCATCTGGAAGTTCTACTTTTAATTTTTTTGAGGAACTTTCATGCTGTTTCTCATAATAGCTATCTTAATTTACATTCCCACCAAAAGTGTACAAGAATTCCCTTCTTTGTCTAATATCTTAAGATGGATGCTTGGCTCAATAATTTTCAGCCTTTCTAAGCTTGTACCATACACATATAAGACTAAAAATTATACCAAAATATCACAGTAGGAATATCCCTCAAGTTTTGAATTATACATTATTTGATAATGTATACTATCTAATTTTCATTATTATTTCTTCTATGACTCAGGAATTATTTAGAAGATTTTTAAAAAATGTCTCATTTATGTTTTGCTTTTAGCTTTTTTGGAAAAGGTATCTTTTTAGCTGAGTTTTAAAATTTAATTAATCACAGTCAAAGAACAGGATTTAAGATACCATTAACATGAAATTTGTTGAGATTTGTTTTAAAGATACCAGTCTGTGGTCAATATTCAAAAATATTTTACCTGTGCTTGAAAAAATGTTTATTTTCTAATTGTTCTATGTGTCCATTGACTCACAGTTGTTAATTATGCTATTTAATCCTATCTGTGTTGCCCAATAGGTAACCAATAGCTACATGCAGCTATCTAAAATTTAGAATTTCAAACTCACTAGCTATATGTGCAAATGGCTACCATATAGGACAGAAAATATTTTTATCGCTTCAGAAAGTTCTTTTGGATACTGCTGCTTTGTATACTTAATGATTTTTAAAGTCTTTTGATCTATAATTACTGAAAGACATCAGTATTAAAAGTTTCTTCTATAATGCTGTATCTTTCAATCTTCCCAAGTTTAGCACTGGGTATTTTCAGTAATTTGGAAATTTTTATCTATTGTAATGGTCTGTATGAATTATAAGATTTTTTTCTCTTACATTTGCATTTGTATTAATGAAGAGAAACAGGCTATAAAATTGTTGTATTGTTTGGGAAGAGAATACATATACTAAGTTGAGATACTCTTAAGTTAAATATAAAATTTAAAGTTTCTAGGGTATCTACTAAAATAATGATATTTAAGAGAATGTAAAATCCTAAAATCCGCTATGACACCTTAATCTGAATCTTAATCTGCATGTTTCTTTGGTTCTGGTGAATTCTTAGCCATCATTCACTAAAATAAGCCTCACCACTTTTCTCTCTTCTTCCACAACTCCAATTAGAGATGTATTGATTGGTCCTGATCTAATAGGCTTATAATAGCTTTTTTGAATTTGTAATTTCCTGGCCTTGTTTTCCATCATCTTTCTTTCAGATTTTGTGGTGTCCTTAATGTTTTTAATGTTTCTTGTATACAGCATACAGTTTTTCTTTTTAATTGTCTAAAATTGTCTTTTAACTGGAAAGCCTAATCTATTTATTTTGATAACTGATGTGGACTTATTTCCAAATATTTGTACCTTTTTTCTTTCTTGTTTGCTTTTTATTGTTACTCTTTTTTAGGTATTTTTTTTCTTCCTTTTGAATTGATAATTTTTTCCTTGTTCTATACACTTCCTACTGGTTTAGGATTTTACATTTTCTGAAATATCATTATTTTAGTAGATGCTCTAGAAACTTTAAATTTCATATTTAACTTAACAGTGTTTCAACTTAGTATATTTATTCTTTTCCCAAACAATATAACAATTTTATAGCTTGTTTCTCTTCCTTACATACAAGGTATTTTATCTAATTTTTTAGCTTCATCTTGTTTTAACTATCACAAATTAAACGTTATTGCTCAATATTGTCAATGTATGCATATATTTACTGACATTTTACTATTTTCTTTGTTCACTCCTTTTTTTCTATCTCAGACTATTCTTATGAGAACTTTTTTTTCTCTTTTTTCTGTAATACAGCCTTTGGATAGTCTTTTATTGAGGGTCAGAGGGTAGTACATAATCACTATTTTGTCCTAAAAAGTCTTTATTTAGACCTTATTTAGGTGTTTTTTTCTAGGTAGTATATTCAAGGTCAATGGTTATTTTCTCACAGTAGTTTGAAAATATTCTAATGTCTTCAGAGTTCCATTGTCAAGAAGTCAATGGTCAGTTTCATTTCCATTCTTTTGCAAACAATCTGTAATTTCTATTTAGCTGGGGATTTCTTTCATTCTGGTTTACATCCACCATGACACTGTAATCTGAATCTGAATCTGCATATTTCTTTGGTTCTGATAAATTCTTAGCCATCATTCACCAAAATGAGGCCTCACCACTCTTATCTCTTCTTCCACAACTCCAGTTAGAGGTGTATTGATTGGTCCTGATCTAATCTCCTTGGTCTTGATCTAATCTTCTTGCTCTGAATATATATTTTTTTCATATTTGACAACTCTGTCTCACTGGGTAGATTTCTGGAAAATTTCCTCAGAATTTATTTTTAATTTCACTATTCCTACTTCAGCTGGGTAGAAACTGCTATTTATCTCTAACATTACGCTTTTTATGTTTTCTATTATGTTTTTATTCCTATAACATTTATTTGGTTCTTTTTCAAATGTTACCCATTATTTTTGGCAGTATATTAAATTCTCTCTTAAAAATTTTTTTTTAATTCAATAATTGCAATACCTGAAGTTTTTGTAGGATTTAAAATGCTATTAGTTATCTCTATTGATTCACAATTATGGTATCTTGTTTCCCCATACATTTGGTGACTATTTTTTTTCTTTTGAGATCATGTTCCTGGAAAATGTGTCTGTGAGAATCCTGTGAGGTTCAGTTGAAGGTATGTCTCTCTCAGATCGTCTGCATTTGCTTTTCTCGGCTACATAGAGATATTACCAATCTGGGACCTCTTTAAAATATATTTTCAACTTGAATTTTTTTCCAGCCATTCAAATGCTGTGAAGTTAGCTGCAAACATGCATCAGAACTGGCTTTCTATTACATAGCTTCAAAGGATAATTTCTTCTTTTTACTCTTAGCCAAAGTTCAGATAATCAAAATTTTTATATTATCTTCTTTTACAGAGTGTATTTTTCAGTTTTTAGTTTTATTTTTCATTGAGAGTCTAACCTCCTGGATTCTATTTTCCATAAAGGGATATTTGACATAACTTATTACTTGGCATGGACCCTTTTTCCTTATCTAGCTGCTGAAATGAAAGGGGCAGGTTGCATGGAACTGACAGCAGCCTTTACGTCAGCTTCTGGCGTTAACATTTATTTATACTCTTGGTTCATGGTTTTGCTTCATTTCAGGCCTCAAGGATCTTCATCACTTTCTTGCACGCTCAATCATACATTGAAAAGGGTTTAGAAAATTATTTTTAATGCATTTTAAAAATGTTTATGGGGGAGGGCTTTTGTTATATCTATTTGGCCTTAATCGTATAGTCAAAGTCTGTTACTGTGGGTTTTAAAGTGAGGGAGAGGCATGGTCAAGGTGATGTTTTATTACACAATGTGACATAAGGGAAGGGTGACTGTAAATAGAGAAACCAAATATCACATATTAGGTGATAAAGACTTGGAGTATCCAGGACATGACATTCTGCCTAACACAGAGAGAGGCAAAACATACTGTAAAAGAATATTAGTAGGATTCGGTGACCTGATGGATCAGCTAGTGGTAGCTGCTTGGTTTTACAGTGAGGCAGATCTGAACATTTTGAAAGAAATGTCAATAGGAAGGCCAGGCGCAGTGGCTCACACCTGTAATCCCAGCACTTTGGGATGCTGAGGTGGGTGGAACACCAAGTCAGTAGTTCAAGACTAGCCTGGCCAACATGGTGAAATCCCATCTCTACTAAAAATACAAAAATCAGTTGGGCATGGTGGTGGCTGCCTGTAATCCCAGCTACTCAGGAGGCTGAGGCAGGAGAATTGCTTGAACCCAGGAGGCGGAGGTTGCAGTGAGCCATGACTGCGCCATTGTACTCCAGCCTGGGTGGCAGAGTGAGACTCCTTCTCAAAAAGAAAAAAAAAAAAAAGAAGAAAAAGAAATGTAAATAGGAGAGTGTTAATTTTAGGGGAAACTAACACTTTTTCAGTTTATAGAGGGTGAATTTGAGGTGCTAGTGGGTCTCAACCAGGACTGGCTCTACCTCCTCAGGTATGATTTGGAAACATTTGTAAGGTGCCACTGGTATGTAGGACTCAGGTCCCACGAATGCTGAATGTCTTAGAGCGTGTTAGACAGTTCCGCACAACAAATAACTGTCCCACCCCAAATGCCAGTAGCAGCACCCTGGTTGAGAAGCTCTCTGACATAGTGACTTGGAAATGAGGATGTACAAGAGATGGAACTTCTGACTTCAAGGAGAAAAAGTAGAGCCAAATCTCTTTTTTTTTTTTTTTTGTTTTGAGACAGTTTCACTCTTGCTGCTCAGGCTGCAGCAGCGGTGTGATCTTGGCTCCCTGCAAACTCTGCCTCCCAGGTTCAAGTGATTCTCTTGCCTCAGCCTCCTGAGTAGCTGGGATTACAGGCACCTGCCACCAGGCCGGGCTAATTTTTCCTTATTTTTAGTAGGGACAGGCTTTTACCATGTTAGCCAGGCTGGTTTTGAACTCCTGGCCTCAAGTAATCCACCCATCTCAGCCTCCCAAACTGCTAGGATTACAGGTATGAGGCACCGTGCCCAGCCAGAGTCAAATCTTTAAATCTGTGAGTCATCCACAGTGACAACTGACACCTGAGTATGCGACAGTCTGTGGAATGGGGCACATAGCCAGCTAAGACCCTGCCTCTTAGGGTGCTGCAACACAGAAGAAAGACTCTAGGAAGACTGGAAAGAGTCTAGACAAGGTGATTTGAAGAATGTTACTTCTCTGAAATATGCTTTCATTTTCATTCCCCATGACCATTTGTATGTGTTTCCTATTTGTGTTAAGCCACAGTGTATGCAGAACTCAGTTGTTGTTATTATTATTATTATTATTATTGAGATGGAGTTTCAGTTTTGTTGCCCAGGCTGGAGGGCAATGGTGAGATCTTGGCTCACTGCAACCTCCATCTCCCAGGTTCAAGCAATTCTCCTGCCTCAGCCACCTGAGTAGCTGGGATTACAGGCACCCACCATTCTTTTGATTCATGTATTGTATTGCAGTTATTTTATGTGCTCGTCTCCCCTACAGACTGGGAGTTCCACCTGGACACTGATTCTGTACTCCAGTTTTGAGCAGGTAAATGAGTGGTGTTTCAGAAAGGTAAATGTTCCAATGTTCCAAGGGTAAAGCTTGGCCCATGTCATTGGATTTGAGGATTAGAATCATCTGAATGGCAGATTCATGTTCAGGTGATCAAGCTTTAAGAGGTTAAGGTGATGTAAGGAAGCAAACGTGAATGATCAAAACAAAAAAGCCTTCTGAACATGAGGAGAGAGAGGCAGAGCAGCCAAAGGTGATGAAGGAGAAAGTGTGGCTTCTGCAAGATAGGGTGGTTCTGAATGTATCTATGGTCAAAAGTAAAAGAAATTGACAAAGAAGGAAAGATCAAAGCTCTGAGGATTGGACCAGTACTGATCGATAACTATAATCACTTTTATGATGTTTACTATTTCTTCCCAGCAGGCTGGGGCCTCAATCAACCCTGCATAAACATTGCCTTGGACAACATTTTAAGCTGAGTTAGGTTTCTTAAATAACCCAATCTGATGAAGACATAACCAGGAGAGTCCCGAAAAGGGCAAGAGGGACAGATAAACCCTAATACTGACAATTTCTGAACTGGCCTCTTCTTTTCTACTATGTAACACATTAAGAAAATAAAATTGACAACATTAAAATATTTAGCTTCGACCTTTAACTCTATTAGGTTGGTGCAAAAGTCATTGGAGTTTTTACCATAAAAAGTAATGGCAAAAACTGCAATGACTTTTGCACCAACCTAATACTTGTTACTCTCCAGTCATGTGTTACTATCTGAAAAATGTCCATTCTTCAACAGCAGAGCAAGACGCCGCTTATGCAGCACAAAATCTGAGGTCTCATATCACGCCTGCTATTCAGTGGGGGCAGAAATTCTTTTTTGTTTATAACACATCAAACTGGCAGTCACATATTATTCATCCATTACCCGGTCTTCCTCCCCGGAAACTAAGATGCTAAAGCCTTTCTCGATGGCACAAGCAGTTAATAAAAGTGGCACAAATTCAAAGTTCTCCAATCTCACAGAAGAGCAGTAAGATGACAAAAAATTCAGTAAGTGGCAGATGTTTCAAATGATTAAAAGGGACACATTTAAACAGCGAAATCACTAAAATTTGCCCTTATTCTTTTTTCCCTGACAACAACAGAAATGGACACAAAAACACAGAATAAAATTTTCCTCGTACGTATTTAACTAAAACTTGTTTCATTAGTCTGTTGATTAACCTGCTAGTATTAAACACTATCCTTCAAAGCCCTTCACATTATGTCAATTAGTCATATTTTCTTTTCTGGCAAGGCAACTGATTTCAGTTTGATTGTAATGAATGTGACAAATCACACAATATTCAGATATATTTTTGGTTATTGGTGCCTTGCAGCTCTGGATGAATAATTTCATTAAGATACCTCTTAGGAAGCAAACCCCAAAACATCAAAACCACCTGCCTCTCTGATTTCAACTGTTAATCTTCTTTATAACCTTGCCTGGATGCATTGCCCCATTTTCTAAGAAGAATGAATTTCTTATTTATCACTGACCTCTTTCCTTGTTCAAAGCTTCTGCTTCTGCTGTCCCAGCCAGTCTACCACCTTGCTGCTCCTTAAACACCCAAGCACATTCTCACTTTAGGGCTTGGGAGGGGCTGTTTTTGCCACCTGAAATTCTCTTTCTTAATATCCACAAGGACCTTTCATTCTCCTTCCTTAGCTGTCCTTTGCATGCCATTTTGTTAGGCTGGCTTTCTCTTAATAACCTCCAAAGAACGTTGTTCCTTCACTCCCTACCCCTTATCCTACTTTCTTTATTTACTTGCATTTACCCACCTGTAATATTAGATACTGTTTTGTTTATTGTTTATTTTGTCCTTTCCCACTAGAGTTTATGATCCAGCAGAGTTGAGCTGTTGTTTTGGTTTCTGATAAATAGCACCTGTTCATAGCAGGCACTCAACAAATATTTTTGAGATACACGAACGCTAGTCTTTATTTCTATATCCTTTTTCATATCCAAACACGTCTTTAACACAGAGAAAATAAATTTAAAAAGTCATACACACATTTTGAATTCTGGTGTTTCGGGGTATCTTTTCCTTTATTCCTCAGTCTATCAGTTGAAATTTGATTTCACCTGAGGCAACTTTATCACACCTAATCAGTTTCTCCTGGCCTCAGTTGATTAATGAATAACTGCAATTTTTCTATGTAAAAGTTACAGCAATTATGCCACTTATGTAACCAACTCTGAAACACGGATTTGCAGAATCTGTATTGGTGTTCATAATTGGGCTTATCTTTCAAATAGGCATCATCCATAAGCAATAATATTATTTATATTCCTTGTGTCATGACTTTATATCATATCCCTTTTTTTTTACTTAGCAGCATTAAAATCTAGTTTTAATTACTCTGGATCTAGCTGTTCATCAAGCTTAATAATCTACTTGTGTCTTACACTGACTTTAAAAAAAAAGCAAACCGGGGACTTGTTTTGACAGTTTACTCTTAAGATATGGTAGTGCAGGTTGATTTGGGAGGGCAGGAGTCAGGGCTGACTCCAGTCTGCAGGCTGCTCACGAGGCTGGCTGAAACTAATTGGCCTGCAGAGAAGAGGAGCCCATTTTCTAACTAGCACCAGGCTTTCTATATTCTGGGAGACCCTGGTATAGCCAACACTCAATGGCAATTCAGTACAATTTTCTACACCTACCCTGTCTGTCATGCTGTACAGTTATATCAGTGTTCAGAATCATGACCCGAGGAAAGACAATTTTACTGAAGCGAGAAATTTAAAAATTGTATGTAGCTTATTACATTTACAAAAGCAGGCAAATCTTAAACAAAAGATTTCTGTATATATTTGTCAAAACAAATTGTTTTTCTATTGCACTTTTATTCACAAGAAAATTCACTTATGAGGATTTCTGGGTTCTATCCACTTTCATTTCTGGGAAATTTACTTATTAGATTTCCTGGGTTCTGTCCTCTCTGTCTTCTTTAGGTTTAGGATAATGTGTAATAAAAGCTGATACCTTGACAGATTCTTGGTAGACTTTAGAGGTACATAGCATAACCCACATGAAGGGAGTAAAGCAGGGATTCTGTTAAAGCCCGGCTCACAGTCGGAGGCTTTACAAAGACAGACTCAGAAGCCTGCTTCACCTCCTACCTCCACTCCGGTCCCACTAGGTTGGCAGTTATATCTCCAGCATAGCATAATCCTACAGCTCTGCAAGAGGAATGTTGACAGCCTAGAGACTCACAAGGTAATTCTGTTCTCTATCTGTGGAAAGAGTCAGGGGGCTGAGCACCACCTCACCTGAAGCAGCTGATTCAGATGCCCACTATTTGACAGTGGAGCCCAGAGAATTCTGTTCCTTTCTAAGGATATTACAGACCATGCATATTCCAGCTGAAACAGATCAGTGAGTGAGGTGAGCACTGAAATTGGAGCCAGGAGATCTGGATTATTTTCCACCTCCATTATTATCATAATGTTCCATTTCTTTCTCTCTCAGTCTCTTTCCTGCTGCCTAACGTGAAGCATGGATTTTGATGATCTGGATTTCTGGCTTTATTACTTTATGACTCTATGAATTTGTTTTTCTGATTATGTATTCAGAAGTGACCTAATAGATTTATATTGCCACATGCCTATTTTCTATGCATGTCATATACTGTAGCAACATTATTCACACTTCTTCTCACTACCAGAAATATTCTTCTGATTTCTTCATCAAGTTTACTACTGTTTTTTTCTTTTTTTGTGTGGGAGAGATGGGATGGAGTATTATTCTGTTGCCCAGGCTGCAGTGCAGTGGCGTGATCTCGGCTCACTGCAACCTCCGCCTTCCAGGTTCAAGCAATTCTCCTACCTCAGCCTTCTGAGTAACTGAGACTACAGGCATCCACCATCAGGCCTGGCTAAGTTTTGTATTTTTAATAGAGATGAAGTTTCACCATTGTTGGCCAGGCTGGTCTCAAACTCCTGACCTCAAGGGATCTGCCAGCCTCGGCCTCCTAAAGTGCTAGGATTACAGGTGTGAGCCACTGCACCAGTCTGCTTTTCCTTTGCATATAAATACAAATGTTGTTTTCCTATTCTTACTAGCAAAGAGAGGTGCATTTTCTTACAAACATTTATAAAACCTTGTCCTGCTGATTGGAGCCTTGGTCACACTGCCTATTTCCTGTGTAAATGTCAGCTTCTTTCTAGATCGACAACTACTCAGAGGTTGGAAGCCATCTCACTTTATCTTTGCAGCTACGAAGGTTCTTAACAGTAACTCAATATATTCTCTGCAGCTACTAGGATTCATAATGATAATTCAGTATATTAAATGACTTCATGAATCCAGTCCCATGACTCCAATACTTACCCTCAGTAATGCTAATACCACATAAGTCTCATCCCACTCTTTCTCTCCTGTGAACTCCAGTTCTATATTCATAACAATTTAATAGATTTCTGCATTTGGCGGTGCTACCTATCCTCAATTCCAACCGTTTTACTTTTTGACCTTTCACCAAGACACATTTATCTATCTGTGTCTATGCTCTCAGGAACTTCCTGTTCATTCTGTGTCTATGCTCTCAGGAACAACTGATCTCATTTTTAAATTCATGGGAAAATACACGATATCAGAGAGAAAACCCTCAGTGTTCTGTCTATAGGAATACTATCTTCTCTTATCTCTTACAGCAGTTTTTCCTCCCACCTCTGGCCACTCCTTGGTCTTATGGTAGGGTTCTACTCTTTCTCTATCTTCTCAGGAGCTGGACATTATTATTTATTTTATTTTATTTTTTTGTTTTTGAGACAGAGTCTCACTCCGTCACCAGGCGCCAGGCTGGAGTGCAGTGGCGCAATTTCAGTCGACTGCAATCTCCGCCTCCTGGGTTCAAGTAATTTTCCTACCTCAGCCTCCTGAGTAGCTGGGATCACAGGCATGCACCGCCATGCCCAGCAAATTTTGTATTTTTAGTAGAGACGGGGTTCCTCCATGTTGGACAGGCTGGTCTTGAACTCCCGAACTCAGCTGATCCGCCTGCCTTGGCCTCCCAAAGTGCTGAAATTACAGGCGTGAGTCACCACTCCCGGCTATTCTTTATTCTTTATTTCTCTTAGGATTCCTCCCACTGGCATCTAAGACTGATAATCTGTCTTACTTGGAAACACACACACACACACACACACACACACACACACACACACACATGCGAACCTCAACTCCAATCATCACATGAAAACTGTCTCCGTTAAGGTCTACTCACTCCTCTTTCCATTTCATTATATCCAATAGGTCTTTGCAGTTTTTATTTTACCAGACCTCTCAGCAGCATTTGATGCTCAATAGTGTCTCCGTCATCCCTCTGTCTTGGAACAGTCTTTGTGCTTAACCTATGTCCTGAGAGCTGGTCCTGATTTCTCCTACTTCTCTGGTTGCTATTTCTGTTTGTCTTAACTTTTTTTTACTCAAACAATTAAAAGTTGGCACTCTCCATGTCCCTTCTTTCTATGCTTCCTCTTCTCATGCTTTCTATGGAATCTCATCCATACCCAGGCCTTCAGTAGACACAAGACTACTCATTTACACGTTCAAATCAGCTCTTTCCTCTCAGATTCAGACTAACACATCCACCTGTTCATTAGGTATCTCCACTTGCGTATCTCAAGCCCAATACAAATGCACATAAAAGTCATGGCTGTCCCATCAAAATGTGGTCACTTTTTAGGATTTTGGACCTCTGTTAATAGCCCAAATCCATCCATCTTGCTATTGGAGCCACTAGAAATTGTCATATACAAAACTTTGTCCACTGTTTCTTTTGTCCATGACCACCTTTCTCTGTGTATGGGACTCAGATGAGGCCGTGTGCCTGTGGTGGTGATGATGGAGCCCTAGAGAAAGGCGTGAGGTCCAGCTCCTGAACCAAGGAAATTCTGACCCCTTCCCAAAGAACTCTCTCCGCTTTGGAGCGGGACCAGAGTGAGCACTAAAGCTGTGGGAGAAGAAGGGTTTTAATCTATCTGGGAGAGGAATATTAGAGAATTGGATCTCATCCCCACTGTTTTCAATTTCATTTTTTTCACACTGTGTTTGAACAGCAGGCAGGGGCTTTTCCTCCAATTGTCATTACGCATCTAAGGAAATACATACTTAGGGAAAGATGCAAGCGTCTATGTGTGGTCATGGGGAAAAATCCAGCCCTCAAACAGCTCCATTCATACCCCATCAGTTGGCACCTCCTATTTCATGCCCACCATAGACGCTGTGAAAGTGGGCAAAGCATTTTATTATGCTGCTGTATTTTTCTGTTTACTTCAGAGCATGTGTTTCTCTCCAGTATCACTCATCTCCATAATATATAGTTTCAAAGATACAATTTCATGCAGATGTGGGAGAAATAGAACAACAAATTCAAAGCTCCTCTTGCCATCAGTCTTTTGATTAAAGTGCCCTTTCCAGAGAGGTAAACATGACACTTTCCTCAGCCCCTACATGGACTTATTGCACAACTAGATTGCTGCATTTTTATTGCAGGACTGTGCCTGCCCTTGTTTAAAATTGTTTTGACCTTTGGATAAGCACGCATTAAAAAAAAAATTCCATCTTTCTCCAGAATTAGTAAGCTGTAATAAAAAGAGGAAGGCAAGTTTGTCATATCTGAATGGTGCCTGGTGGAGTCACAGCAAATACTTGCTTGACAACTTCATTTTGCTCCTGGAAAGAGCTGCTTTGTGACCCTGACTCTGAACGCCAGCCCCGTGAAAATGATGCCTTCCTCGTCAAGAGGCCAGATGGCAGCTCCTCCGGCCAATGTTGCCTTATTTCACACGGAATCACAATCCCAGGAGTGACAGCCAGTCTGGAGAAGAAGCTGTCGGAAATCCCCCATGTATCAATTTGCTACTTTGCAAGTTGAAAGCACCTAAAAATTACCGTGTTCAGAAATGGACCATACATTGTGTTAGGGTGAATTTGTAAGGATTGCTAAATTACCGTTTACTACATCACTGAAGATGAAAGAGAAGTTCTCTTCAATAACAACCATGGTTAGTAACAAACCAACAGAAGTGTGTGTCATTGTGAAAACTGTAACAGAGTCAGTGCCCAAAAGAGCAAACCCGTTTGAATGCAATTTGCAAGAATATTAACTAACATCTTGATTGAGCCCTGTCATAAGAAAGCTGGCGAGAATAATACTAAATAAAACATTGAAACTGAGCCCAGAAGCTTCAGTTCAGTAAGAATTTATTCAGTAGTATTATGGCCTGCCATCGTCAGACTTAAAAGAAAACTATCTAGTGTTGTGTATCCTCAAAAGGATTTGATGTATGTTGCCTTATTCTTTCCAGAATGAAATCAGAGTGACTTAAAAAGAATCTAAAAGGATCCTTTCTCCCCATCAGCAACAAAGGAAGATTAGGGAGTGACAATAATGGGCTAAGTTTAATTTATTAAACTAGAATAAGTTATTTCCTAAATCTATACAAGTATTTGCTAAACTGACAAAAAATACACAAGATTTTCAGAGAAAAAAACCCTCAAGATTGTTATAAATTTTGATAAATAACAAAAAATAACTTTCAAGGAATACAAAGACATGTCAAAAAAGCGAACAATTCATCACTTCTCGGCCTTTTGGCTCAGATCAAGTGTAAAAAAGAGAACAATTCAAATTACTATCAAATGATTAAAACATAAGTGATTAGTAAGGTCAAGTGGCTTGTAGGAAGGCTGAGTCAAATACTCACTGGATTAGATGCTAGAGAACAAGAACTAATTTGACACTGTCCTTAATTTGAAGAGAAAATAATAATAATAATATCATCATCATCATTTATTGAACCATTACTAGGTGCTCAGCTGTTTTAGGCACTGTACAAATATTATCTCATGTAATCTTTAAAAAACAGCCTGGGGGGAGGCCGAGGAGGGCAGATCACGAGGTTAAGAGATCGAGCCCATCCCAGCCAATATGGTGAAACCCCGTCTCTACTAAAAATACAAAAATTAGCTGGGCGTGGTGGCATGCACCTGTAGTTCCAGCTACTTGGGAGACTGAGGCAGGAGTATTTCTTGAACCCGGGAGGTGGAGGTTGCAGTGAGCCGAGATTGCACCACTGCACTCCAGCCTGGCGACAGAGAGAGAATCCATCTCAAAAAAAAAAGCAGCCTGGGAGTTATATATTACTGACCAAATTAGGACATGCTACCCCAAAATATGGCACCTTGGCATTTGAGGAAACAGTGGAAGCAAGCCACAGAAATTAGAAAGAATTTACTTTTCCCTTTGCCTGAAGTGGGCCATAAAAGGTAGCTGACTTTCCCCTGAAAATAGGTCCTAAGACCTTTATTTCAGAGGTGTCCTCCATATACCTGGAGGAGAGGAATGTCCTGATCTGTGAAAACACAGGGACACAGAAAAGAATCCGAACAAACAGGATGTGTTAATTTCCCCCTCAGTTTATTACCACTAGGTCATTCCCCATTTTTGTTCAATCCTGTTTCTTTACAACTATTTTTTCATAAGACTTAGCATGAAATTTCCACAATTTTCCCTGTTTCTTTGGATCTTCATTTCTGGAGGCTGTCATGTCATGCACAACTGAAATAAAGTTGTATACTTCTTTCTTGGTATAGGGGTCCCAAGCATGAATTTAGCAATGGGTGAGAAAAGAAATCTTTTCTGTTCCATATTATCACCTTTATTTTACATGAAGATGAGGACACTGAGGCTGAGAAGGGCTCAGTAACACGAGGAGCTGGGATTTGACTGATTCCAGAGTCTAAGCTCTGAAACACCATGAAGATGTTTTGCAGCTAGTGGAGTAGTCAGATAAGCAAAGGATTATTATGCAATTTGATATGTGCTATGAAAGAGGTTTGCACAAAATCTGTGCTTGGGATGAATAATAACTTTTACTATGTCAACTAGAAACACCAGGAAGGATAGTTTTCTAATGAGTAATATTATTAAAGCATTATTTCATATAGACAATGGGATAGGCAAAGATTTTCTAAAAAACAATAAAAAATTAGATTGTAGTGATGATTACACAGCTCTATGAATTTGCTGATTTATAAATTTACTTTTAGGAATGAAAAACTCAGAAATGGATACATTTCTTCAAAATTAATAACTGCTATCTATCAAAAGTCACCAGTAAAACAGTAAAAAATGCAAGTCGCAGACTGGGAGAAGATGTCTGCAATACATGTATTTGGCAAAGAATTCGTACCAAAGTACATTAACAATTTCTATAAATCAATAAAAGAAAAAAAGAACAACTCAATTAAACAAAAAAAAGTTTAAATAGGCACTTCACTAGACAAAATATCCAAATAGCCAATGAGCATATTAAAAGGTACTCAATTACCCATCAGATAACTGTAAATTATAAACAAATTACAGCATGATTGTACATCTATTAGAATGGGTAATATTAAAAACAGTAACAATACTGAGTGTTGGTGAGGATGTAGAGGAGATAAAATTCTCAAACACTGCTGATAGGAGTGTAAATTGAACCAGTCACTCTGGAAAACTGTTGGCAGTATCTACCAGAACTAAACATATTTCTCCCAAATACTAGGGAAGAATTCAAGTATTCCACTCCTGGGCATATAGCCAAGATAAATGAATGTCTATGTCCACATAAGAATATGTACAAACCTTTTCATAGCAGCTTTATTCACAAGACCCCTAAACTAGAAGCTGTCTTAATGTCCATCATAAGAAAGTGAGGAATGTTAATAGAAGAGAATTCTACAAATCAGTAAGGAAGAATAACACTTCAGGCATGAATGAATCTCACAGGTATGCTGGGTAAAAAAAGGACAGATACAAAAGGGAAGGTACTTACACTGCATGATTCTACTTCTGTGCATTTCAAGAAAAGGCAAAAGTAATTCATAGTTATAGAGGTCAGAAGAATGGTTCCCACAGAGGTTCCCACCCTATTCCCCTTCCCAGTTAATACCTCTGGGAGTATTGACTGGGAAGGGGACTAGGAATGCTGGAAATATTTCATAACTTGATCTGCATAGTTGGTACCTATGCATGCATACGAAAAAATGTATTGGGCTCGACTGTTAATAGTAATGGACTTTACATGTATATTAATACATACACGTATAGTAATATGCATTAATACATCTACACATATATGTACATTAATATAAATGTGCAATACATTATGTATACAAATATGTATTAATGTACATTAATACATACATGTAGTATTACCTATTACATTAATTATATATGTATTAATATACATTAATGTACATATATGTAGATATATTAATATTCATATAAAGTATGTATATATGTATTAATGTACATACAAAGTACATTACTCTTAAGAGTAGATTACATGTATATGTACACACATATATGTGTTTTATATTTTAATAAAAAGTCAAGACCAGCCAGGCGCGGTGGCTCATGCCTGTAATCCCAGCACTATGGGAGGCAGAGGCTGGCAGATCAAGAGATCAGGAGTTCAAGACAAGCCTCACCAACATGGTGAAACCCGGTCTCTACCAAAAATACAAAAATTAGCTGGGCGTGGTCATGGGCACTATAATCCCAGCTACTAAGGAGGCTGAGGCAGGATAATCGCTTGAACCCAGGAGGCAGAGGTTGCAGTGAGCTGAGATCATGCCACTGCCCTCCAGCCTGGGTGACCGAGCAAGACTCCATCTCAAAAAAAAAAAAAGTCACATAAAATATTAAAAAAAAACTAAGACATGAAAGTAGGTATTATGTGCATACCCAGATGCCATGACTTTAAAAAAGTAGCTTTATTGAGATGTAACTTACAAATATAAAATTAATCCATTTTAGTATACAATTTAATGATTCTTAGAAAGTTTATAGAGTTGTGTGACAATCGCCACAATTCAGTCTTTGAACATTTTAATCACTTCTAAAATTCCCTGTAACCCATTTGCAGTCAATCCCAGATCCCCATATCCACCAGGTCCAGAGAACCACTGATCTGACTTCTCTTTCTACAGGTTTGTCTTTTTTTTTTTTTCTTTTTTTGAGATGGAGTTTTGCTCTTGTCACCCAGGCTGGAGTGCAATGGTGCAATCTCGGCTCATCCCAACCTCTGCCTCCTGGGTTCAAGTGAGTCTCCTGCCTCAGCCTCCCAAGTAGCTGGGATTACAGGCATGTGCCACCACACCCAGCTAATTTTGTATTTTTAGTAGAGACGGGATTTCTCCATGTTGGTCAGGCTGGTCTTGAACTCCCAACCTCAGGTGATCCACCTGCCTTGGCCTCCCAAAGAGCTGGGATTACAGGTGTGAACCACCGTGCCTGGCCAGGGTTTGTCTTTTTGGACACTTCAGATAAATGGAACCATGTATGTGAGCTTTTGTGTCTGACTTCTTTCCCTTAGCATAATGGTTTTTCAGTTCATCCATGCTGTAGCATACATAATATTTAGTTCCATTTTACTGCTGAGTAATATTCCATTGTATGGCTATATCATGGTTTGCTAACTCATTCACCAGTTGATGAGCATTTGGATTATTTTTTGCTGTGAATTTTAACCCAAAGGAGATTAGTTTTTCTTAATAAGCAAGGCAAGCATCATTGTTAGGGATTCTTTTTTTTTTTTTCTTCAAAATAAAATAGAATACCTCACTCCAATAAAAGAAAAAGAAAAAGAAAAAAAACCCTAAACTTCCAATGAAAAGCATACCTGGGCCGGGCGCAGTGGCTCATGCTTGTAATCCCAGCACTTTGGGAGGCCAGACAGGCGGATCACCTAAGCTCAGGAGTTTGAGACCAGCCTGGGCAATGTGGTGAAACCCCGTTTCTATTAAAATACAAAATTTAGCTGGGTGTGGCGACATGCACCTGTAGTTACAGCTACTCGGGAAGCTTAGGCAGGAGAATTGCTTGAACTCCGGAGGCAGAGGCTGCAGTGAGCCGAGACTGTGCCACTGCCCTCCAGCCTGGGCGACAGAGTGAGACTCCGTCACAACGAAACAAAACAAAACAAGTCCATACGTAAAGATGGCTGGAAAAATGTTACTGCCATAGCTACAAAAACCATTAGCATGCTGTTTCGCCCCACCAAAATATAGTAATGAGAAAACTCAGTATTGGAAACTAACAAGATGACAGTCAGGACTCTTCTAAGCTTTGCTGAGAGCAGGGCCATATGCTTTAATTCTCTAGTGTAGGATATTAAATGGTAATATTCAAGCAGCCACCAAACACTGGTATCTGCCAATTTAAATGTTTCTTACTGTGTGTAAATTTTTAATATGATTGAATATCTTTTAAAGAGTAAAAGTAATAAACTAGAATTTAAACATATAGAACCAAAGACTACATGCATTTCAACTGCTGCAAGAAGGGGAAAAAAAAAAAAAAAGCAGACACAACCCAGCTAGTATCTCTAATTTGCAATTAGGAAAAAAAGAAAGCCTTTGTCAGGTGTTCATTTAACAAACTGTCTTGAGCTTATCTAGGAGGAGGAACAATTTAATTATTTATAAAAATTAATTTTCAAACAGTACCATTTCTTATAGCTATGAAATAAATGAATGGCTCTACCAAAACTTTTCACTGAAAACTTTCTAGGGCACAAGATAGATGAGTGATAGAACATTTACTTCCGTTTCAAATCATAGGTAAGTATTCCCTAGTTCTTTTATGTTCTTTTCCATTACTTTTTAAATCTTAGGTGTTTTATTAATGAGAAAGTCTCCATATGGTGTTCATAATGTTTAGCTCAGCGCTG
Source organism: Cacajao melanocephalus (assembly GCA_963573385.1). NCBI lineage: Eukaryota > Metazoa > Chordata > Mammalia > Primates > Pitheciidae > Cacajao > Cacajao melanocephalus. The sequence goes on along the minus strand of CAUYLG010017729.1, from coordinate 41,018 downwards.
GGCATAGCAGCTATTACACATGGATGGACTGACTGATTGCTTATCATTTACTCTGGGACCGGAGAAAGAAGGAAAAATGAAAAGGCTCTGACAGCTGGCAGCTTGCAGGTACCAGCCAGACTGTGGTAACAGCAAGACTCCTGAACATAATACAATTCCAGAGAATGTCAGCAATAATCAAACAGGTTCACTCCATGATCATGGTCAAACAACACAAAAAAAGTCTTCTTTGTGTCTGAACACAAAGAACCCTGTGCGGCCACAAAAATAACCAAAAAGCTCCCTCTTCTGGCTAACGTGAGTGGCTACCACTTTTTTCCCAGTGACAAAGGGCCCCATGTTAACCCTCCTGCTGTCAAATTGCATCCACTCCTGAACAGCACCCAATCAGGAACAAACCTTCACTCCCTGAAATCACCCAACACCAGCCCCAATCCTCTAACATCCTCCCCACGTTCCCTTACGAGGATGTCTCATAGTTCCCCACGGTGTGCACCCGCCTCTGGTGTTCTTGTTCTTGGAAGCCCACAGACCCAGTTTCCTGTGGTGTGCTCCTGGTGGTTTCTGGCTGGTGGGCATCAACAAACTGAACATCGTACCAATAAAAAGCACCCTACGTTCAGCCTTCCTAGAAAACGTTGTCTCTACCTCATGATGAGCCTGAGATTGACCAAATAGAGCAAAGTAGGGGAATATCACTCCCCATACCGGTATTAAAAAAAAATTGTGGAGAGAAAGGAAAAAAATCAATAATATTTGTATCACAATTTGATTCTAAGGTTTGGTAAAGCACTTAATAACTAACTTTAGCCACTTTACCCACTATCTGGTGTTATTGAAGAGAGGTTGATCCTTTTGTCATTCTACAATAGGAAAAATGACTGTCCCCGCCCTCTCTGTGCACACACACACACACAAATTGAAGTTCCCATACAAATAAACATTATTTTGGCTGAGTGATATATATTTTGATGTTCTTCTACTCTGTTTTTGAAATGATAAAAAAAGAAACATAAAACTTTTTGCACAGCAGCACTAATAATAAGAAGCAATAAGAGGAGGGCAACGAATAAGAAAAATGCCCACTGCATATCAGTAGCAAAGGAGACACCAAAGGAGAAATAAAAATGGAGAAAAAGAAAGTGATGTGAGAGAGCAGGACAGAGAGACAGGGAAAGACACTCATGTGCTCTAAGGAGAATGGAAAGCATGGGGCAGAGTGGTCTCTTCTGGTAGGCTGTTGGCATTTTCTTCTCATTCTTGTATATAAGGTGGAACCTATCTGGGTCCCAGTGTGAATAAAATAAGTGGAATAATTCCCTGTTCTGCAGTGATAGGACCAGACTGATTGATTACGATTTTTATGGTGTTGACATTTAGGCTTAGAGCTTTTATTCTCTACCTCTGTACTCTACTGTCAAATATTTTGCTCAATGAAGAATATTCCTTAATTGTGTTGTTATCACTTTTATCTGCTTCTGAAGGTAGGGTCAACCCGAGTCATATGATGCTGAAAACATCTCAAAATGTAACTCTATGCCTCCTACTGAAGTAGAAAGGGTTACGTTAAACATTTTTTAAACCATAATAATTCCGTTATTTTATTTTTCTTATTTTTTATTTTCGTAGAGACAGAGTCTCACTCTGTTACCCAGGCTGGTCCTGAACTCATGGGCTCAAGGTATCCTCCTATCTTGGCCTCCCAAAATACTATGATTACAGGCATGAGCCACTGTGCCTGGTCATGTTAAACATTTTTAAAAATTACTTTGTTTGTTTGTTTTTCTCCAGGTCTATTCACCAGAAGCAATTTTGTTTGATAGGGTTTGGGTCCAACCCCACCCAAATCTCATCTTGAATTGTAGCTCCCATAATCACCACATATTGCGGGAGGGACCTGATGGGAGGTAATTGAATCATGGGGGTGGGTTTTTCCTGGGCTGTTCTCATAATAGTAAGTCTCATGAGATCTGATGGTTTTATAAAGATCAGTTTCCCTGTACACAATCTCTTGCCTGCTCCCAGGAGAGACATTCCTTTGCTCCTTCTTCATTTTCCACCATGATTGTGAGGCCTCCCCAGCCATGTGGAACTATAAGTCCATTAAACCGCTTTCCTTTATAAACTACCCAGTCTTGGATATGTCCTTATTAGCAGCATGAGAACAAACTAATATAGTAAATTGGTACCAGGCAGTGGGGTGCTGCTGTAAAGATACCTAAAAATGTGAAAGCAACTTTGGAACTGGGTAACAGGCAGAGGTTGGAACAGTTTGGAAGGTGCAGAAGAAGACAGGAAGATGTAGGAAAGTTTGGAACTTCCTAGAGACTTGTGGAATGGCTTTGACCAAAATGCTGATAGTGACATGGACAATAAAGTCCAGGCTGAAGTGGTCTCAGGTGGAAATAAGGAACTTGTTGGAACTGGAGGAAAGGTCACTCTTGTTATGCAAAGAGACTGGCAGCATTTTGCCCCTGTCCTAGAGATCTGTGGAACTTTGAACTTGAAAGAGATAATTTAGGGTATTTGGCAGAAGAAATTTCTAACTGGCAAAGCATTCAAGATGAAGCAAAGCATAAAAGTTTGGAAAATGTGCAGCCTGACAATGCGATAGAAAAGAAAAATGCATTTTCTGGGAAGAAATTCAAGCCTGCTGCAGAAATTTGCATAAACCAAAAAAGATGAATGTTAATCACCAAGACAACAGAAAAAATGTCTCTGGGACCTGTCAGAGACCTTCTTGGCAGCCCCTCTCATCACTGGCCCAGAGACTTAGGAGGAAAAAATGGTTTTGTGGGCTGGGCCCAGGGCCCCCCTGCTGTGTGCAGGCTTGAGACTTGGTGCCCTGTGTCCCAGTTGCTCCAGCCATGGCTAAAAGGGGCCAAAGTACAGCTTGGGCCGTGGTTTCAGAGGGTACAAGCCCCAAGTCTCAGCAGCTTTCATGTGGTGTTGAGCCTGCATGTGCACAGAAGTCAAGAATTGAGGTTTGGGAACCTCCACCTAGATTACAGAGAATGTACGGAAATGCCTGGATGTCCAGGCAGAAGTTTGCTGCAGGGGCAAGGTCCTCATGGAGAACCTCTGCTAGGGCAGTGCAGAAGGGAAATGTGGGGTTGGAGCACCCCCCACAGAGTTCCCACTGGGGTACTGCATAGTTGAACTGTGAGAAGAGGGTCACTCTTCTCCAGACCCAAGAATGGTAGATCCACTGAGAGCTTGCACCGTGGGCCTGGAAAAGCTGCAGACACTCAATGCCAGCCCATGAAAGCAGCTAAGAGGGGGCTATACTTGCAAAGCCACAGGGGCACAGCTGCCCAATGCTGTGCCAGCCCACCTCTTGCATCATTGTGACCTGGATGTGAGACATGGAGTCAAAAGAGATCATTTTGGAACTTTAAGGTTTAATGATGGCTCTTTTGAATTTTGGACTTGCATGGAGCCTATAGCCTCTTTGTTTTGGCCAATCTCTCCCATTTGGAATGGGTGTATTTACCCAATGCCTATACCCCCATTGCACCTAGGAAGTAACTAATTTGCTTTTGATTTTACAGTCTCCTAGGCGAAGGGACTTGCCTTGTCTCGGATGAAGCTTTAGACTTTTGAGTTAATGCCGAAATGAGCTAAGACTTTGAGGGACTGTTGAAAAGGCATGATTGGCTTTGAAATGTGAGGACATGTGATCTGGGAGGGGCCAGGGCAGAATGATATAGTTTGGCTGTGTCCCCACCCAAATCTCATCTTGAATTGTAGCTCCCATAATCCCTATGTGTTGTGGGAGGGACACTGTGGGAGGTAATTAAGTCATGGGGGTGGGTTTTTCCTGTGCTATTCCTGTGATAGGGAATAAGTCTCATGAGATCTGATGGTTTTATAAAGGGCAGTTCCCCTGCACATGCTCTCTTGCCTGCTGCCACGTAAGACATGCTTTTGCTCTTACTTTGTCTTCTGCCATGATTGTGAGGCCTCCCAAGCCACGTGGAACAGTGAGTCCATTAAACCTCTTTCCTTTATATAAATTACCCAGTCTTGGGTATGTCCTTATTAGCAGCATGAGAAGGGACTAATACAATTTTATATATTACATTTTTGTTAGCTATTTCCAAAGGCATACTAGTATACACTCCCTATCTTTTTATTTTAACAAACGTTTCTGCTTACAGCCCCTTAGTGTGATAAGGAGTACACTTAGTGTTACTAATTTTAGTTTTCTTGATCCCAAGTTAGAACACGGATTCCTATTTCTAACTATCAGGATAGATTTAGAATGTTAGCTTTTATCATGCATGTCATAAGTACAATCGGTTAACATTATTGGTGATCTAATGCCAAACTCGAATTTCTGTTAGCACTTTTACTTTATTGAATGTCGGATTTAGGCTTTGATCAGCGCATGTATTGAATAGTATCTCTTATCTGTGCATCAATCTAAAGAGACATGAAGTACATTTGCATTTTAATTATTTGTTCATTTTTCCCCCTTGTTTGATATTTATAGCAAAAATTTCACATAAGAAGGATACTTGGGCATATTTGATTCTGTGGTAAGATGGAATTGAGTAAGAGACCTATGCCCAAAAAAAAAAAGGGTGTTTGTTGGATAAAGGTATTATTTTCTAATTAAGTCAAAAGCTTCATGGTATAACTAATGAATTGAATCAAGATTCACTTTCTTTTTAAATGTCATTTTGTGAAGATTCATGCCTGAGTGATTTGAACTAGACAGTCACAGCCAAAACACAAAAATCCTTCCAGAAATTTACCATGACATTTATTTGCTGAAAGAGCTCACCTCCAGATCTGCTCATCTTGCTGCCACCCTTAGCAGGTAGATTGGTTAGACTGATGAGTCAGTAGAGCTCTAGACAAAGGCAAGTGTGCTTCCCAGTAAAAAAGAAACAAAGACATCAAATTGTAAGCATCAGTTAAATAATCTTTACTCTCCTCTTCGGTTCTGTAGTTTTCTAGTGAATGATTTTAGGCTTATATTTTCTCTGAAATTGGTGCTTGTGGGCTTCAAAAATATAACCAACTGCTAAAAAAAAAAAAAGAATTGCAAAGCTGGATCTGATGTGTTAATACTCAAAAGAGAAATAGTTCAAAAATTCTGTGATATAATAACATCAGAAACACAGAAATTCCAAAAGAACCAAATCATGCCTTATACGGTATTTCAATAAATTGGAACACACAGGTTGGGCAGGTTTCTCTTTCTCCACAGGGCGTTTGTGATAATCAAAGAACGTAGGGTAGGCCAAGGAGGAGTAGATTCTCTTTCTCGCTCTGCCACTGGTTCTTTTCTTCTAGGGACAGTGGTAATTTAAAAACAGTTTTGCTCACGTGAGTAAAAAAGTTAAAACACTTAGGAAAAAAAGCATCACCCGGGAGCATGTCGAGGTAGTCACTTCAATCCAAGCAAGAAATCCAGAGCTTGAAGGAAGAACACCAGGACTGGGAGGATAAAGACAGAGATTGCTGAAGCAGATGTGAGAGGAGTTGGCCTGTACAAATTGCGTAAAATAAATTTGTAAACTACTCAGCTACAACTCACATAGTCTCAGTGTGAATAAGAGGTGATAGCATCTGTGCTTTGGAGGAGAAATAGGGCAGGAATGAACTCAAGGATGAAGATAGGGTGAAAAAAGAGGCACAAAGGAAACAAAAAGGAATGGAGAAGAATGGGTGGAGAAAGCAGTCTACCCACTGCCATGGCAGTGGCCCCTGTGGACCTGCCAAGCCGGTTGTAATGGCTGCAGTGGGGGCTGATACTCCAACGAGGGCGACTGAGGCAGAGGAGGAGTCCCAGGAGGGGAAAAGAACCAATGACCCTTCTGGCACTGATGTCTTAAAGTCCCAGAATGCCAGACTAGAAAGAAGTTAATATCACAGTTTAAATGAAATAGCACATGTACGAGCAATTTGTAAAGCCCAAGCCCACTAAAATACCTGGGGCAGGGGGTCACAGAGGAGAAAGAATGTGGCCTTCAGGTCAGATAAACTTAAGTTCAAATCCTCCCTCCTTTTGCAAGACTTTAGACTAGTTACTCAGTCTCCCTGGCATCTTTCCCCTAATGCAAATAGCAACAACAACAAATCACATGGTTAAAATATCTAGTAAATCATTTCAATAAATATCTAAGGCATATTTAAATTATTTTCCCATTAAATGAGTGTAATTTACTTTACAAGAGATGATCAAACTGCTCAAAAAGAGATCATCTGGCAGGGAGGCCAGTGATGGTTAGTCTGAGTTCATGGGTGACCAGGGGATCATAATTACTCCAAACACCTTATTTGCTAAGCCCAGAAAAAAGTAAGGCTATGCTGTAAAGCCTCGTTCCTTTCTTACCTGGGACCAGGTAATAATTGGGGGTAGGGGGAGATGCCTGGTTAGCTTGAGGGTTGGAGGGACCCTGTGAAAGGCTTCCCCCATTCTCAGATCACAGGAGTAAGCCAGAATCTGTATCTCCTCGATGACCTCCACAAAGTCTCTCCTAGGGTCACAGGAGAAGCTACATGAGGATCCCATCCTCCTTACATTTCATTTTCCAAGGTGACTTTACCTGTTCTCAAGGAAGAGAAGTGTATTGTTTGTCTTGGATGCTTTGTCTCTGCTATAAGTAGAAGCAGACTCAAAAAATGCAAAGAATTTATGAATTGCTGCATATAAAGATTTGCATTCTCTGATTGTATATTGAGTGTATATTAATTGCCTTGGCATTGGGGTTGAGCATGTATTCTCCGCCACAGGTTTTTGGGTTGAGATCCCAGCTGTGGGACTAGTAACATGGCCTCTCAGCTTCCTGGTGCAGAGGTGTGACTGGTGCATGGCCAGCTGCTTGGGATTCACCACCACATCAGTTTCTGGGCCACCCTTTCCACGGGCTGCCTCAGGCAATGCTAAACGTGCAGAGATACTCAGGCAGGCCCTTTTCTGCAAGATGTAGGACTCCTCATACGGGTAACTTTGGCTCAAAGACTTCCCATCAGCCTTGCCAAAATTTTCTAGAACTGCACCAGAGACTAAGAATTTTCCTACCCAATCTTCCTTCCTTCCCCCTTTCCTCCAGAGGGTCAAACCAGTCTTATGACCCGAGTCTCTCTCAGTCAGTCTCCTACTCCCTCACCAAATTTTCAACATAGACCCATGCTGTAAATAATCTTGCACATATAATCTTGCCTTGGCATCTGCTTCATGGAAAACCTAACTAACACAACAAGTCTGCTGTTTACCAGCTGTGTGACCTTGGGCATCTAATATGCCTTTGCCTTAGTCACCTTACCTGTTAAATGGAGGTAATAATAATCTCCATCTTATAGGAGTGTTGTGAATATTTTTTTAAATGTCTCCCTCAACGTGAGCAAAATACTTAGCACAGGTTAGATGCTGAATACCTATTTACTGGATGCCATTAAAAAATAAAAGAAGTTCAAGATGATCAACTTAAATGAATAAAATGACGAGATGTAAAATACTCTAGGTTAAATTGTAAGTTGATATGAAACTAAGCTAAACCAGCCAGTCCTTAGCACAAACTTATTATCCTCAATTTATGTTTTACATCATTCCTAGGCTCTTTCCTCAAGCAAGGAGACTAGAAAAGCAAAACCAAAACTATAGTTATTACTCAGGGAGACTTGTACATCCCTCTGGATCAAGAGTCAGTTTTGACACAGCAGTATATTTTTTCACTTCCCTTCCTTATTTTGAAATTACCACTGTCTTGTGAGCTGAAATTAACATCCATTTATTCTTCTACTTGCTTTCCTTGACTGTGATGTGCTGATTCTCCCTCCTCCAAGGTCGATTCATTTCTTTTTCACTTTGTCTGCATAAATTTGGCTTTTTCAGTAGTTGTACTTTGAAATTCTCATTCTCTTAGCACATTGTTGTCAACTTGGAGTTTTTTACCTTTAATCATATTCTTAAACCATTTTTCTTCTATGAAACTTACACTGTTTCTGGATCTAGTCTGAAAGCAATGATCAAACTGTATATTATCATCCTACTTTATACCTTCAGTGTGCACTTTAATAGACTTGTTTTCATTTTGAAAACGACATGCTGACGCAGCAACAATTTGCTAATGCACTGTGTCATACACACAGTAATTTACTCCAGGATCACTGTAGCTGTTGAAAGGTTTTATCTTTTTCTACATATTTTCTGCTTTAAGAGAACTGCTAAAGTGGCTGCATTGAAATGGAAAGATATTGGCTTCCTTATAAATGGTTAATTTTTGGATAATACCTTTGGAAGTCAGTTTCTATCTTTAGCATTGTGAATACTTTGAGCTTGAATTCCTGGAGGTAGCTATATCATATATAATCAGTGGTTTGAGGAATACTCCAAATGACAGTAATAGCACATATATTTTTTAAAGTTCACTTCCTTGTATCATTGGTAGCAAATATCTTCTTACAAGGTACCTGACAAAACAATCCAATATATATATATATGTTTTTATTAAAGAGTGGTCCCAGAGATGCTAGTCAAAGCTGAGTGCTAATGTAAGGGGTTCCAGTTATAAAGATTTGAAGCTGAAGAACGCCATCCCTAGGAAGTTCTTACATTAGATTTTCTCCTGACTCCCCTTTTTAGTCACACAGATTTGATAAAGAATTAAATTATAGGACATTATAATAAATTATAAATTGTTACTATGCATTATTATGCACACAAAAGATGCATGTTACAGGAAATTTATTTTGTGATTTCAGATGGCCTTAGATACAATACAAGCCAAACAGAATGCTTGGAGGAGTCCTGAGGAATGGTTGAAATTGATGCAAATGACTAGTGATTTGAAATTGATGCTTATATTTTCAAGTTTCCCTAGTTGCCTTTTAAACCTCTAATGTGGTAATCATGGTTATGCATCAGGCATTTGTAACCCATGGTTTGTCAGACTATATATTTTTTGATGGTGGACAGGATGAGGTTGATTTTCAAAGCTTCCTTGAAGTGGTTTGCTGGAAGACTGTCTCATTGGTGATGAGATTATACCTGCATTACCACAAAATACCATATGGCTAACTCCTATCCTTCATGTCTTTTTTTTTTTTTTTTTTTTTTTTTTTAGATGGAGTTTAAATGTATTTCCCAATCTGGAGTGCAATGGCACGATCTCAGCTCACTGCAACTTCTGCCTCCCGGGTTCCAATAATTCTTCCACCTTAGCCTCCCGAGTAGCTGGAATTACAGATGTACAACACCACACCCAGCTAAGTTTTATAATTTTAGTAGAGATGGGGTTTCACCATGTTGCCCAGGCTGGTCTCAAACTCCTGACCTCAAGTGCTCCTCCCACCTCAGCCTCCCAAAGTGCTGGGATTACAGAAGTGAGCCACTGCATCCAGTAATGTCTTAATTTATATGCCACTTCAAAGAAATTTATTCTGGACCTTTTAGATTGGGCTAGGTGTCCCAGGTTTGCCTTCCCTTAGTACTTGGGAATCTTCCTTTCATTGCATTCATGATTCTATAATGCAATGGCTGGTTTAAATACTTCCCCCCCACCCACCAATTGAATTATAAACTTTGTGAGATCGGTGGCTACCTAAATCTGGTTCAATTTGTATCATCAGCCTTTAGGACAAAGTTGATATGCAATAAATACTCAATGGATGTGATGGATGTCTGTGTAACTGAACAACCATGGAGATTTATCTGCATTTATTTTGCATGTATTTAACGCACAATTTCTTTGTCCTTTTGTGTTATGAGGCACTTACAAGCATGGTCTGGGTCTTATTTATTTCTGCAGCTCTATTACACTAATTTAATGATTCATACACAGTAGATGTTCAAGTATCCACTGAAAGTGTGGTCTGATGGCTCAATAACCACCATTGTGTTGGAAAGGCACTGGGCTAGGTTCCAAGGGGCCATATTTGTATTCCTGCCTTGACAGAAACTACCTGAGCTTTGGGAGTAAAAAATTAGTTCTTTCTCACAGTAGACTGCTCTTTTCATCAGATGAGGTGAAAATCCTTATCATAAACAGAAGCGTGGTTGATACAGAAGAGAACACCTATAAGAATAGCACCTGGGGTGATATTAAGAAAGAGTTTGATTTAGTAGACTGGTGAAAAAAAAAGCTGTAATTATTTTCGTCCACTTGAGGAAAAGCTACAGGAAAGAAAACAGTGGGTCAGTATCTTTCATCCAAGTTGTCACCTGCAATCCCTTTGTCATCATCTTAAAGACAGTTTGATACTAGTGATAATACACATAGCATTTAATTCAGGCTGGGCAATATATGAACCCTGTATTGTGGCACAGAATTTCCAAATGTTGTATTAGTGCATTTTCACACTGCCATAAAAAATGACCTGAGAGTGGGTAATTTATAAATAAAGGGGCTTAATTGACTCATAGTTCTTCATGACTGAGGAGGCCTCCGGAAACTTATAATCCTGGCAGAAGGAGAAGGGGAAGCAAACCATACCTTACATGGCGGAAGGAGAGAGAGAGAGAACACAAGGGGAACTGTCAAACACTTTTTTTTTGAGATAGAGTCTCACTCTGTCACCCAGGCTGGAGTGCAGTGGTGTGATCTCAGCTCACTGCAACCTCTGCCTCCTAGGCTCAAGTGATTCTCATGACTCAGCCTCCCTATTTGGGATTACAGACACCCACCACCATGCCTGGCTTTTTTTTTTTTTTTTTTTTTTTTTTTTTGAGACAGAGTCTTGTTCTGTCACCCAGGCTGAAGTGTGGCAGTGTGTTCTCAGCTCAATGCAATCTCCACCTCCTGGGTCCAAATGATCCTCCTGACTCGGCCTCCCAAGCACTGAGATTATAGATGCACACCACCATGCCAGCTAATTTTTGTATTTTTAGTAGAGATGGGGTTTCACCATGTTGGCCAGGTTCGTCTCAAACTCCTGACCTCAGGTGATCAGCCTACCTTGGCCTCCCAAAGTGCTGGGATTACAGGCATGAGCCACTGTGCTCAGCCACCCAGCTAATTTTTGTATTTTTAGTAGAGATGGAGTTTCATCATGCTGGTCAGGCTGGTCTCAAACTCCTAACCTCAGGTGATCCGCCCATGTTAGCCTCCCAAAGTGTTGGGATTACAGGTGTGAGCCACTGTGCCCAGTCTCCAATACTTTCAAAGTGAGAACTCACTAACTATCCTGAGAACAGCATGGGGGAAATCACCCCCATGATCCAATCACCTCTTATCAGGTCCCTCCCTTGATATATGAAATTACAATTCAAGATGAGATTTAGGTGAGGACACAGAGCCAAATCATATCAGATATTAAAGCCATCTTTTGGTAATTAGAAAAGAAAACCAGTTTACAATATCGTTTTATCTATCTTACATATATACATATACATACACACACACGTATATATATATATACACACACACACACACATATATATATGTAAGATGGCATCTAGCTCTTATTTATCTCTCTATATAACTATATATATGTATATATATAACAACTATATATGTGTATATATATAACTATATATATGTGTGTGTATATATATATATATAACTATATATATATACACATATATATATATATAGTTACAGGAGATAGATAAATAAGACCTATTTCTCTATATCACTATATATCTATATAGTGAAACTATATAGATATATAGTTATGAGAGATAAATAAGATCTAGATTATCTAATGTACAAAATTCATTTCTTAATGGATAATGATACTATAACCAATTTTGTGGGCAATAGTTGCCATCTACTTTATTTCTTTTACTTTTATAAACTTTATTCAGGTTTAATTTGCTCTTCCTAAGAAGCCCCATTGTATTAACAGATTCTGTGTAATGAATCATCGAGTCAAGATATGAGATTGAAAGAGATTAGACTTTACCACTGGGACACCCATAATTAAGAAGAATATTAAGAGTGATAGCAAGATAATATATGAACTCTAGTAAGATTTAAAACAAACTGGCATTGAGAAAGCCATCTTAAAATATCTTACTCTCTGGTTTTCAAATAGTGACTTGGAAAAAATAAATACTACCTTCTCGTGAGACATCTTGAAACTTACATTATTATCTGCACTGCAGAAACTATGACTAAATTTTTTTTTTGGTCTTGATCTTGTCAGCATATCATTAATTTGCTATTAAACTACCTGCTTTACAAAGTTTATTTTGTAGCACAGCATGGTTTTTTTGCTTTCCTTAGTGTTCTCATGAGACGACAAATTACTATGTAAGACAAAGAATGACTAGAACTTGGCAGATATAATATTTCTGTTGTTTTCCCTGCTTCCATTGAGATGCTGTCAATCCCTAACAGCATTATAAGCAGATGGCTAATTGTTACAAAGCTATGTATTGTTAATGCTGAAACTTCCCTACTTCTTGGTAACATATGTTTGAAAAAATAATCTTAGGGCATTTATAAGGATAATGCAAACCCAGGACTAGTTCTTGAGAAGTTGGAGGACATTCTGAGTTTTGGCATTTCTCTACCTACTTTTATTTATTCTGTTTTTTCATGAGAAGGGTGAGTTATGAGATGAGAAGTGTGATTAGTGAGACAGGAAAAATGTCAGGGCACAGGTGAGTCCTCTGCATGGTCAGCTTCTTTTCTTCAAGTTCTCCTTAGTAGCTGAAAATGCTCATGTAGTGAGTCTGGCCTGGACTCTGGGCCTTATGTTCAAGACTAGTAAGGTGATTCCAACATGCAGCCAAGGTCTAGAATGATGGCTGAACAAGGAACTCTGTGTGGGCTCCAGGAGACAGCAGTGTGGGCCTGTTGAAGAACTGAGAAATGTACCTGTTTCTGCCTTGGGTTAGCAAGGAAAAGCATTTATCTTGGTGATCTAGGTGGTCTCCTGGATCTCAAACTAACCAAACAGATTTCTGTTCTTGGTCAGAAAAAGGAATTCTTTCTTGGGTCAGAAGAGCTTCTCCCAGGGAGTTTAAACTGGAGACACAGTTTCACTTCTTTGAGGCTTTAATAGTCCATGTGGAAAGGGCAAGGTCTTTTACAAAAGGGAGGTGTTCAAATTGACACAGGCAGAACATCTCTTTAGGCAGCACAGAGCCAACCTTCAATGTTGCCTCCACTGGAACGGGGAGTGTAAGATTTTTGGAGGGCTGGGCATTAGTAGATGTTTCATTTTTTATACTTTTTTTCTTACCTGGGATTAAGGCATGGGTACCCAGGGAAAGCTGAATTCTGTTGCAATAGGAAAATAGAGAGTAGAGGGGAGTTTTACACTGCAAATTTATTTGTTTGTTTTGCAATTGTATTTATTTATTTAATTTTTAGTAGAGACTAGGTTTCACCATGTTGGCCAGGCTGGTCTCAAACTCCTGATCTCAAGTGATCCGTCTGCCTTGCCATTCCAAAGTACTGGGATTTTAGGTGTGAGCCACCATGCCTGGCCTACACTGCAGTTTTAATAGTTAATGTTAATCAAAGCCTAGAGAAGTAAAAGCTTTTAAAAAATAAGTGTAGGAGAAGCAGCATCAAGGTAAGATGACACTCAGAGCTCAGTAATCTTAGGCTTGAGAAGAAACAAATACCTGGCAACATAAGTAACCTCTTGGTGGGAGATTTCTTCTACTGAAGTTCAGGTTCAGAAGCCATGCAGAGACACAAACTAGCCCAGACAAGGTGGCCTCCTAGGAGCCAGAAGATTTTCTCTTTCTCTTTCTCTCTTCTCTTATTAGTTTATTCTTCTTCCCCTAGACACAATTAAATCTCCACCATGACTTTTACACACCAACTAGAGGGTGAATCTACGTCACACTCTAGTAGAGTGAGTCTAATAGAAATACAGTGTGAGCCACATATGTAATTAAACATTTTCTAGCAATCATTAAAAAAGTAAAAAGAAACAGATGCATTTTTAAAAGTCAATGTTTATGTTTTATTTAACCCTGTATTTCCAAAATACTATTCTTTCAACATGTAAACAATTATAAAAGAGTTATTTTATATTCTCTTTTTTGGGCTGTGTCTTTAAAATTCTTACCTATTTTGTACCAAGAGCATATCCCAACTTGGCCTCTTCATTTTAATGGATTAATTACTTTAATTGGAAACAATCTATACTTAGAGTCCATGTAGTTTATGGTTGAAAATGTAGATTCACATACCTGAAAGTGTTTCAAGTAGACTTAAAAATCTTCCAATAGTGAATTGAGAATCCGTCTTTAAATATAATTTTAACTTAATTAAAACACACTGAAAATTCAATTCCTCTGTCACCGTAGCCACAGTATAAGTGCTCAACAGTCACATGTGGCTAGGAGCCACCATATTGGATGGTGCAGGGCAAGATTCCACTATATTCCTGGTTCTGAGAATATAATCTTGTAGTGGGGGCTAGGGATTTTTATATTTTCTAAATGTTGTAGGTTTGCAGTTGATACAGTAATGACTTTATGTATCCTATCCACTCTTTCAAAAAGTAGGCTTTGAAGGGCCTATACCACTAGAGAAACACAGTCTAAGCTGCTGTTTTGATTTCTGTCTGATGCTTGCTTGCATCTCCTTCTCTATTGGTTCAGCACTCAGAGTGCAAAGCGGGATGATGAATGATCAACCTCTAAATCCTTATGGAGTTAAAAAAATATACTTCTTTGCTTTCAAGACACTAGCAATCATTTCCAATAAGTCTGCTACTTCATTGCACATGAGCTTATGCTGTTATTCTTCAAGGTAAAATAAGGGCAACTCTTCTCTACCTGTATTCAACTTTCCCTCAGAAAGAGGAAGCATATTTTTAGGTTATGAATCCTAGATGTAAGAATTAGCTGGTATAATGGCCAAATTGATGTGGAGGTGGGCACACAAGCTGTCAGCACATAAACATCTTGCAGAGTGTGTACCATTGATCTAAACTAGTTTTGATTTTCCAGTTGCAACAAGTTTGAATTGCTCTCTCCGGACTTTGAATGCCATTTTTAAAACAGTGAGATAATTTTTCTACAAGATAGTTTAGGTTTTCCAAAAGTAACTTCTGTAGTCTTATAATCTTTCCACACTAAGTCAAACTTTGCAACATGCAATCACTTTTCAGCATAAACACACTCAACAATGTTTTGAGTCTTTGGTATCAGTAAGCACTTTATAGAAGCAGATGCTTAATCAGTGAGATTCTAAATTAACCATAAAAAAGAGCAAGAAAAAATATTAAGAGATAAAGGTTAGTATTTATAGATCATCAATGGAAACCAACAGCTAATACAACCTGTTAAATTTTATGGCAAATGGTTCATCCAGAAATAATTGTGTTAGATTTCAGATTATGAAATGACTGTGCCAACCCAAATTCTAGTGCTCACGGGGCAAAGCAGCTTAATGAGTGCCTTTTAAACAGAAATATCATATATAACCGAGCTTCTAATTTAGATTCCACTACTGTGGAATTTGTGAAAATTCAGAAAAGAGTTGTGCTGAAATTTACTTAGTATTTGTAGGAGATAAATAGGATTTTAAAAGCAGTGTTTAATCTACTCAAGAAAACTATTGTTAAGGATTTAAAACACATTTCTTTCTGCTACTGTACAAATGGGTTGTCTCTATGCTTTAAAATAGGCCCTTTAAGACATTTCCTTGGTAACTGTTCTAGCCATGTCTCTGAATTAGGCCTTAAATTGAATGCAATAAATCTGTACTTCTTTTAAAATACTACTTTGGTGATTTCTAATTCAGACTTGTCTCCTCCCCAATTAATCTTCACTAGTGAGTTATGATTGAATATAAACGGAGAATGTCAGTCTTGGAGAGTGGTGATGCTACTTAGATACTTCAGAAAATAAGTGACATTAGGAGGCAGTGAATAGAAAGGAAAGGTGGGGGTAGCACAGTCTTACTGCCATCTGTGACTTAAAAGGATGCTTTATTGACAAGCCATTTCTTCCTGGGGAATTTAAATGTGGCACATGAAGTACAATGCTCCTTCCATCTCTGGGCCAACTTTTCATGTTTCCCTGGTCCTACTTGAGCATTGGCTTAAAGGGGTAGGAGTATGGGGAGAAGAAAAAGAAAAAGAAAAGCAGAGATAGGATGACAGCAGTAGATCCATAGTCTCATATAATAATATCTAAAATGTCTAGGTTTCTACCAAGAGTCACTTACAATATCAAGGACCAGGAAGATTGCAAACTGAATGAAAAAAGGAAAATCAATAGATGTCAACCCTGAGATGACAGAGAGGTGAGAATTACCTGGAACAGACTTGAAATTAACCATTCACTGAGCAATTACAAACACTTGAAATGAATGAAAAATAGAAAATGTAAAAAATGTAATCTTTAAGAAAGACTTACGTAGGCTACTCAATCTCAATATTAGAGTATTAAATTTTTAATTTTAATTTATTTGAAATTTTGAATGGATCTGAAATTTTATCAAGAGTTGACATTAAGAAAACTCCTAGAGAAAGATGTGTAGCTATGGGTTTTGCCTCATCTAATCATGTTGCTAGGTCACTCACAGATCAAGGAATCAGAACTTTTCAAAACATGCTAACACATTTTTGAAATGACACAGAAAACTTTTCATTCACACCTCCTCTGTAATTGTAGTTTGCAAAATAGGAAGAGTGAATAGAAATTCTTGGCAATAACAGTTAAGGCTGTGGGGCTATAACTAAAACTTGTGATAAGCGTGGAGAGCTCTTCTTTGATGTATTAATTAACTACATAATTCATGAATTCATGTTGTAAAAAGTTTGGCCAGCTGGGTGTGGTGGCTCACGCCTGTAATCCCAGTACTTTGGAAGGCCAAGGTGGGCAGATCACGGGGTTAGGAGCTCAAGACCAGCCTCACCAACATGGTGAAACCCCATTTCTACTAGAAATACAAAAATTAGCCAGGTGTGGTGGTGGGCGCCTGTAATCCCAGCACTCTGGGAGGCCGAGATGGGCAGATCACAAAGTCAGGAGTTTGAGACCAGCCTGACCAACATGGTGAAACCCCATTTCTACTAGAAATACAGAAATTAGCCAAGCACGGTGGCAGGTGCCTGTAATCCTGGGTGCTCAGGAGGCTGAGGCAGGAGAATTGCTTGAACCTGGGAGGCAGATGTTGCAGTGAGCCTAGATTGCACCACTGCACTCCAGCCTGGGCAACAAGAGTGAAACTCCGTCTCAAAAACAAACAAACAAACAAAAGTTTGGCTATGTGATAACCACCTGAGGACCATGAGGTTGTGCATACCTCTCTTCACCGTGGAGTTCCCAAAGAAGCAAAGCACTAAAAATTAAGGTCACAATATAGACTTTTTCAAGCAACTATATTTTGGGACCCATGCCAGGGTAAGTAGTTCTTATACTATCTACATTTGCGGCTATGCTACAGCCAAGGAATACAGGGATTTCTATTTTTAATAAATCAGAAAAATCATTTATTATTTTTGAAAGATTTTTAATGAAAGCATTTGAAAATGGAAACATTTCTTTGTGCTTAAGTAAAGATTAATCTTGAATGGTCTTAAAATATTGCCTCTTTCCAGAAAAGGATCTTCCCCAATCATACATGATAATTAAGCTGTGCTGGAAGTCTGAAGCAGCCTGTTAGCTAGGTACTGAAGTCTCAGCTGGTTATCTCTTCTCCCATCCAAGTACTACCTAACCAGACTGACCCTGCTTATCTTCTCAGATCAGGAACATTCAGCCTGGTAAAGCCATAAACAGGTTGCCGCTTCTATTTTTGGTTTGTGTCAATTTCATCTGCACATCCATTCCAATGCCCAATGTGCATATTGCTAAAACAGATTCAAGGGAAAGTGATGACAATCTCACTTGCCTCCTGATCATGAATGTGGCCGTGGTGACAGAAAGGGCATGGCTGGGTCCACAGAGTCTCTGGCCTGCTCACAGGGGTGTAGGGCTGGAGACCACCTTGTTCAGGAATTGTCCAAACTGATGGAACAGGTGGGAGGAATGGGTTTCTTTGCATGTTTCTATTGTATAATTCAGTGTCCTGTGGATACTTATCAAAATAAAGATGTGATTCATCTTAAATTCTCCGGCTCTACATTGAAAACGCTGCATAGGATATTTACGTAATGACAAGATGACTTCAGAAGGGGACAGTCAGACAAAAAGACCTCAGATAGGACAGTCAGAAGTACAATCCTGACTCCAGTTCAGCAAACAAAGAATAGTTGTGGTGAAACAACTTACTATGTTCTAAAAGTTTACACTCCTGTTACCTCAAAGATGATTAATTTGTTTCCGCCTATAAACAATGACGCTGAGAAATCAAATTACTCAATCTGTTGGTGTATTAACATTCATAATTGCGTTTATTGAAACACATGGTCATTTACTTGATGAAAATGTAATATTGGCCTTGAGATATTTTCATCTGTGCAGATTGTCATAATGATATTACTATATTATGCTAATGGTCACTTTACAAAAATGAAAGTTATAAAATGGCAACAGAATGTTGCTGTTTTATGCCATTTTTCCAGTAGAATCTCAATGATATATTACATCAATCATATTTACTATGCTTCTAGGAGAAATTTTACTGAACAATTATCATACTGATTTAATATACTCTTCAGAATACTTAGCCAGAGCTGGGCATAACTGATGTGAGTTACAGAATCTCTAATATGGAGATTTAAAGGCTTTTTTGACTCTGATCTTGCTATTTTAGAAAAACAAACAAAATTAAAATTCCATCTAAACTGTCAACAATACAATTATTCATTGAAAAGTTTGGTTTTTTGTATATGAATCATGATTTGTAAATTCTAGTCTATGAATTTTTGTTCTGTGGTATTTAAGCTTTCTCTCTGTTTCTGTAATTTGGAACTATTTCAGGAAATGAAATATCTAGTTTTTTTTTTTTAACCATTAACTAAAATTTGAAGCCCAAATGGCTTTTAAAATTCAGACAGGCCAAATTTTTAGCAGAAAAAGATACTTGAGATCCAACTGAAATATTTAAATCTAAATTTAAAAGCTATTTAAAAATGTCTGAAATTATTCTCTTCTTCCTTGTTCTCAGAGCTGCATATACTTACAGCAGTTATTAAATTAAAACAAATTACATTAAATTAAAAATTATATTATGAATATAGAATGTGTAGAAATAAATACAACACTCTGTGATTTATAGAACTGGTTGTACTACCGTATGCATCTATAACAAATTGTCTCCATCAAAATTTCTTAGTCTTTAAGTGACTAACTGCTTATATGTGTCTTGTTCTTCATGAAGTTTAGGATAATGCTCTCCCTTAATCACAGGGTTGTTACTTACCAGCTATGTGATCCCTTGGTAAATTATTTCACCTGGGTGTTAATTTCCTTATCTGCACAATGGGAATAATCATGTATCTACCTTTTATGGCTGTGAAGAGCAAATGTATTATGCATATAAAATATTAAGCACCTGTGTAACACATCTGAAGTGAAAAATGTGTTTATTTTTAATGATAATAAACAATTAATGGCAACTTTGACCAATATAAACTATGTATCATAATTTTTACTTTCTGAATTATAGTTTGGTTTACAATTTAAAATTGACCATTTGGTTAAGTGTATGAAGTTTTAGTGATTTTAAAGTTGATGGTTTCTTAAATGAAAGTACACATTATTCTGTGGATAAGTAGGACCTTCATTTTTCTTATATTGTCATTGAAGCCAAATATTTAAAAACACATAAAACTTCCATTTATACTTCATATTTATGTATAAACACTATTTTTGCATTCTTCAACAATTCAGCTGTATTGGCACATTCTTGCTTTAATTTGAATTATTCCTGTTTGGGACTTGTTCAAGCAATGTCTTAGCTAAAACCTGGACGACCCATTCATATCCTTTAGCAAGGCCTGAATATCCTGTGTTCCTCATGTTGAAGAGCAAGAAATGTGAATAATTTTGTGAATTAGGTAGCACAGGATGTTTTTGCAAAACAGAATCTATGAAAATTGTGCTTTGCCCCAAATTGTTAATTGCCTTTGCACACCTTGTAGCACCTGCAGTTTGGGAGTCTCTTTATGACTGAGATCTCAGTCCTAATCTTCTTTCCCTCACAGGAGGTGCTCACGACATTTTATCTAGTCAATTCTCACATAAAGGACTTGCTTTAGATACTGACAACTGCCCGAATGAAAACAGAGGTTCTGGCAAATGCTGTGATAGTGTGTTTGTTGGCAATTACCTCTCTCAACACTGTCAAAGATTCAGCTTTTAAAAAACATCCACACATACAACTTTTTCTGTTATCATTATGTGGACTCAGAAAATAAAGCAAAGAAATGAGGCAATTTTCTGGACAATCAGGCAAGAAAAATGACCTCAATTACTCATTTTGTCTCTCTGTCTCACTTGTGTAGACATTGCTCGGGGGCAGGGGGTGAAAATTTACTAAAGTTTTCTAATATATCGATTACTTTAAAAACTTTTTTTTTTGACAATTTGCTGAAGGAATCTTTACTGAAGGTCTAGTTGAATTTGAAGGCTTAGGTAGTGCTATTTTTATTTATTACACCATGAGTTCACCTAGATTATCCTTAACCAACTTTACAAGTAATTTTTCTGAGTTCAAGGGTTTGATGGTTTTTTTTTCTAAAATAAAGTCATGAGGCCTAATTTCCAAGTGATTTTGGAGCAGATTTATGATTCTACTTTCTGATCATCCAAACCAAGAATCTAGATCCCATCCTGGACAACGTCTTAGAGACGTGATGTGAGTACCTTTCTATCTTCCCTTTCCTTTCCGTCCCCATGAATCACTTCTCTCCTGGATTACATTTAATTCTTTCTGATGCATTCTGATTTCCCTTTGATCCTTCCTTTCCACTGTAACCAGAATGATTTTTCTTAAGCACAGATTAGCCCATGTCCCTTTCCTACTAAAGATCCTTTGATTCTGCATAAATGCTTTCAGGATGAAATTCCAAACTCCCCACCATAACACACAAAACTCCCTGTGTAAGAGCAGTGTTGTACCTTCTCTCCTATCTCCCTCCCAGGCACTCTCCCTAGAGCTACCTGGACATGCTGCAGTAACTCAGATGCCCCCACCTGCAGACAGGCTCCTTCCTATGCCCCCACCAGTGGTTCTTAACTGGGATGATGCGGCTCTCCAGTGGATATTTGGCAATGTCAGGAAACTTTTTGTCTTTTTAATTTTTAAATTTTTACAGATTTAGAAGGTGAAAGTGCAGTTTTTTTTTTTTTTTTTGGTATGGAGTCTCGCACTGTTGCCCAGGCTGGAGTGCAGTGGCGTGATCTCCACTCACTGCAACCTCTGCCTCCCAGGTTCAAGCGATTCTCCTGCCTCAGCCTCCTGAGTAGCTGAGATTACAGGTACCTGCCACCATGCCTGGCTAATTTTTTGTATTCTTAGTGGAGATGGGGTTTCATTATGTTGGCCAGGCTGGTCTTGAACTCTTGACCCCATGATCTGCCTGCCTTGCCTTCCCAGAGTGCTGGGATTACAGGCATGAGCCAATGCGCCTGGCCGCAGTATTGATATATAGATATATTGTATAATGGTGAAGTCTGGGCTTTTAGTATAACTATCACCTGGATAGTGTACATTGTACCCATTAGATAATTTCTCATCTCCCCCTCCAGTGTCTATTATTGCACACTCTATGAGCATATGTACACATCATTTCGCTCCCATGATGAATTTATTTGGCTTTCTGTTTCTGAGTTATTTCATTTAAGATATAACCCCCTTTCCATTCATGTTGCTCCAAAAGACATGATTTCATTCTTGTTTATGGCTGATGAGTAGTGTTCCATGATATATATGTATGTACATGTGTGTATATATATATACACATACACACACATGGTACACACACACACACACACACACACGTACTCCACATTGTCTTTATCCAGTCATCCATTGGACACTTAAATGTTGATTCCATATCATTGCTATTGTGAATAGTGCTGCATATTTTTTACATAATAATTTATTTTATTTTGGGTAGATACCCAGTAGTAGGATTGCTGTCTCAAACTGTAGTTCTATTTTCAGTTCATTGAGAAATCCTCAGGAGACAATTTTCTGTTGTCACAGTGGCATCTCATAGACAGAGGCCAGGGATCCTTTTAAGATTCTAAAACACACAGGACATCCCCAGACAACAAAGAATTATTCTGTTAAAAATGCCAAAAATGAGAAATCCTGCCCTAAAACAACCTTGATGTCTTTCTTTACTTACTCTCTTCTACTCTTTATTTAAGACTCAGCTCAAGAGTGACTGCCTCTGGAAATGTTCCCTTCCCACCACCCAGCCTCACTGCAATTTACCTCTCGTTACTGTTCTTGTTTTTCTCTTCTATAGATTAAAACATATTTTGGAATACAATCTTTGGAATCTATTAGGTACCTGTGATGGTTAATACTGAGTGTCAACTTGATTGGATTGAAGGATGCAAAGTATTGTTCCTGGGCATGTCTGTGTGAGGGTGTTGCCAAAGGAGATTGACATTTGAGTCAGTGGACTGGGAAAGGCAGATACACCCTCAATCTGGGTGGATATAATCTAATCACCTGCCAGCATGGCCAGAATAAAAGCAGGCAGGAGAATGTGGAAAGACTAGACTGGTTTCATCTTCTGGTCTGTATTTTTCTCCTGTGCTGAATGCTTCCTGCTTTTGAACATCGGACCCACAGTTCTTCAGCTTTGAGACTTGGACTTGCTTCCTTGCTCCTCAGCTTGCAGATGGCCTATTGTGGGACCTCACCTTGTGATCCTATGAGTCAATACTCTTTAATAAACTCCCCTTTATATATGTGTTTATCCTATTAGTTCCATCCCTCTAGAGAACACTGACTAATACAGATTTTGGTGTAAGTAGAGTGGGGCCCTGCTGAAAAGATACCCCAAAATGTGGAAGCAACTTTGGTAACAGGCAGAGGTTGGAATAGTTTAGAGGGTTCTGAAGAAGAGAGGAAAATGTGGAAAAGTTTGGAAATCCCTAGAGACTTGTTGAATGGCTTTGACCAAAATGCTGATAATGATATGGACAATGAAATCCAGGCTGAGGTGGTCTCAGATGGAGATGAAGAACTTGTTGGGAACTGGAGCAAAGGTGACTCTTTTTATGTTTTAGCAAAGGGACTGACAAAATTTTGCCCCTGCCAGAGATTTGTGGAACTTTGAACTTGAGAGAGATGATTTAGGGTATCTGGCAGAAGAAATATCTAAGCAGCAAAACATTCAAGAGGTGACTTGGGTGCTGTTAAAGGCATTCAGTTTAAAAAGGGAATCAGAGCATAAAAGTTTGGAAAATTTGCAGCCTAACAATGTGACAGAAAAGAAAACCCCATTATCTGAGGAGATATTCAAGCTGGTTGCAGAAGTTTGTGTAAGTAATGAGGAGCTGAATGTAGTCACCAAGACTATGGGGAAAATGTCTCCAGGACATGGCAGAGACCTTTGTGGCAGTCTCTCCCATCACAGGCCCAGAGACATAAGAGGGAAAAATGGTTTTGTGAGCTTGGCCCAGTGTCCCAGTGCTGTATGCAGTCTAGGGACTTGGTGTCCTGCATCCCAGCTGCTCCAGGTGTGACTAAAAGGGGCCAATGCACAGCTTGGGCCATGGCTTCAGAGGGTGCAAGCCCCAAGCCTTGGAAGCTTCCACATGGTGTTGAGCCTGAAGGTGTACAGAAGTCAATAACTGAGGTTTGAACCCTCCACCTGGATTTCAGAAGATGCATGGAAACGCCTGGATGTCTAGGCAGAAGTTTGCTGCAGGAGTGGGCACTTATGGAGAATCTCTGCTAGGGCAATGCTGAAGGAAAATGTGGGGTGTCCCCACCCAAATCTCAACTTGAATTATTGCTTCCACAATTCCCATGTGTTATGGGAGGGACCCAGTGGGAGATAACTGAATCATGGGGGTGGGTCTTTCCTGTGATAGTCTTGTGATAGTGAATAAGTCCTGTGAGACCTGATGGTTTTATAAAGGGGAGTTTCCCTGCACAAAGCTCTCTTCTTTTGTCTGTCACCATGTGAGATGTGACTTTCACCTGCTACGATGATTGTGAGGCCTCCCCAGCAACATGGAATTGTGAGTCCATTAAACCTCTTTCTTTTGTAAATTGCCCAGTCTTAGGTATGTCTTTATTAGCAGCATGAAAATGGAGTAATACAGTACCCAACATGCTTATTGTTTATATAAATGAATAATACTAATTAGGGCAAATTGCCCTATCCATGAAAGCTGATGGCATGGTGAAATGTAACAGGTTTGAGTTCCTTTTAGCTATGCTTACTTATTTATGAAATAGCTTTGGGACAGAGCAGAACTTTCAAGAATTCATTTAGAAATTCAGAGGAGAAAAATTAAGACATTACTAAAATAATTTTGGAATTAAGACTATGTGCAGGCTTTTCTATAATTTCAATTTTATACATTGGAAACAGAACAGCTATAAGTGTGAAAAACAGACAAGAGCTCCATCCAAGGCTAAAAACTATCATTCACTTATTTTCCAAATATTTATGAGTGCCTGCTATACACCAGGCATCATATTACCCCTGAAATGTCATGATGAGCAAAACATCCCGTGCCTGCCCTCAGAGAGCAACAGTCCAATGAGAAAGACAGACAGTCCAGGAATATTATAAATGAAGAATTACAAACAGTGATCATGACTGTCAAGAAGAGGGAAAGGGTGTATGTTTGGGGCTAATCTATGATAAAGGGGCAGGAGGGCTTCCTCAAGAATTGCACTTTGGGAGCTGATTTCAGACTGGGGAGGACGTGGAGGGTCAGGGAGGAGCATGCCAGGCAGAAGAGGAACACATAGAAGCCTGAGGTGAGAAGGGTCCTAGCATGCTTTGAGACCAAAGAGAAGACCAGTGCAGCTGGAATACTGGGGGAAGGGGAAGTCTGGGAGGACATGGGGCTGAGGAAGTGGACAGGGCCTTTTATATAACATTAAATGTTGATAGGATCTTTAGGCTAAAAAACATTTAGGGGAGCCATTATGTGTGTAATTATTCTTAACTGAAAAGTTCAAAGAACTGTCATTTGAGCTATATTTTGTTAAAATCAACAATTACAACAACAAAGTACCGGGACAATAAAAATTTCTTCCTGCATTGCTTTTTAGATTGTGTCTTTTCATAGTGGTATCAGTTTCCTAAAGCTGCTATAACAAATGACCACAGACTCGATGGCTTAAAAACCACAGAAATGTACTCGCCCACAGCTCTGGAGGCCAGCAATCCACATTCAAGGCCTCAGCAGGGCTGCACTCCCTTTGCAGCTCCAGGGGAGGTGGTTGTTTTTTTTTTTTTTTTTTTTTTTTTTGCCTCTTCCAGCTTCTGGTGGCTCTTGGCATTCTTGGTCTTGTGGTCACACAACTTCAATCTCTTCCTCCCTCTTCACATAGGTCTTCACATGACCTTCTTCTCTGTGTGTCAAAGCTCTCTCTCTCCTTTCTCTTATAAGGATACCAGGCAGTGGATTTAGAGTGGATTTCTAAACCCTGGATGATCTTATCTGCAGATCCTTAACTGCACTACATCTGCACAAACCCCGTTTCCAAGTTAGGTCATATTCACAGGTATCAGGAATTAGAACTTGGACATATCTTTCTGGGGGACGCAATTGAAGCCACTACAATAATGTTTATTTCAAAACATCATTATTATTAGATTATACTTGAGCGTTATTGCTGTGTTTCTTTCTTTTTTTTTTTTGAGATGGAGTTTTGCTCTTGTTGCCCAGGCTAGAATGCACCTCCCAGGTTCAAGTGATTCTCCTGCCTCAGCCTCCTGAGTACTGGGATTACAGGCATGCACCAACACCCCCAGGTAATTTTGCACTTTTAGTAGAGACAGGGTTTCTCCAAGTTTGTCAGGCTGGTCTCGAACTCTGGACCTCAGGTGATCTGTGTGCCTTGGCCTCCCAGAGTGCAGGTATTACAGGTGTGAGCCACTGCACTGCCTGACTGCTGTATTATTTCTTAGAGTGTTCACGTCAGTACTCCTCATCCATTTACCACCACTAAAGATGACAGCTGCACAGAGAAACAAGCAGTACACTCGTCCGGTCATGGGACTCAGCCTGGCTTGGCTGCTATCTGCTCTGTGACACTTAACTCCTGCAAGCCTCATTTCTTCACCCTTAAAATGAGGAGTGACATTTGACCTTTACATATATTACACTCTTTACATGTGTTATACGAATCTACAACTTCATGACTTGATTCATGGCTCTGCTCACTTTTTCTAGGCCATGCTGACATTTTGGCCTCGGTCTTCCTGCTTTAAAATATTTTAATCATTTTCTAAGTCAGTAGGGATGGTGGTGGTGGGGCCCTCCCTGACCTAGGTAGCTGGATTTCTACTCCAAGTTTTTTCACAGAAAGAAACAATTTTATAGGGGACAGTTTCATTGGAGATAAAACAATGATACTTGGTAGTTGGTGCAATTCTTTCATTATCCTTATTGGAGGATCAGTCCCTAGATGAAGTTTACTTAGTACTTGTCATTAAAGAAACATGAGCTGGTTAGAAGCCAGTGTGAGCAAGTAAAGAGAAAGAAAGTTTCCGACTCAGTGAATTATAATAAAACAAGCACCTCAGTACAGTTTAAGATAAACCCAACTGAACAGAACTGAAATGTTATTTATGTAAGCCAAAATCCTTATTAACTTGACAGCAGCATTATTAGGCAAAACCTGATATAACATAGATACAGGCTCAAAATGGACATAAATGATGCCCATTATATTTGTTTATTACAAAAATAGCCAATTGTAAATAGTGGTGATGTTAGGTTTTCTACTGAAAGTGATTCTTTCTCCGTACATCTGGGGTTTAAATTCATGCAGCTACCAAATTCTGCCAGAGCTCAATGAGGATCTCAAAGGTAGGAGATTGATCCATTTGGTCAATGTAGGTGTCTATGAAAGACCCAGAAACATTAATTTGGCAGGGTACCAAAGGGAAAGAAATAATTGAAAAGTAGACATAAAGGCAGAAGAATGACAGCTATTAAAAAGTTGAATTCTAGCAGAATTATGAGGGTAATTTTTAGATGGCTTCCTCCATAGACCCCAACACAAAATGCATCACAGAAAAGTACAAAAGAGCAATGGTCCTTTTTACGAGATTCTGTTCACAGGAAAAAAAAAAGAGAAGATTTAGCCAAGAGCAGGAATTTGTTCCACCTAGCTTTAAATGGAAATCACGGTTAAAGCAGTTATGGAAAAACTTAGCCAGGTTCCCAAACAATATAACATGTTCAGTGCAAAGTCTGATTCACGGAGCTTCTGCCAGCAAATCATTATTCTTGCACTACAAGGAAAAGGGTGTATTGTTCCCTGTGACAGGAGACCTAGGGAAAAAGAACATGATAGGCAGTAGAAGAGCTAAAGAGACTTGATTTATAGATTATATTGACTCACTAGTCAATGGAAAGAAAAAGTAACCCATATCTAATCTTTCAGTTCTTCCTTTGAGGCATCTTTCAGATGTGTACCTTCCTCTCCATGACTTCTGAATGTGTCTTCAAATCATCCCCTCCCTCTTGTTCACCTGTGTGGCCATCACAGTCTCTCACCCAGCTGGGGTACCAGATAGCTGTCTGTGACACTTAGCCCCATTCCTACCTCATTCTATGATCTCTCCTACAGCACAGGGACTGGCAATGTAGGAACTACATTTCCCAGAGCCCCTTGCCAAACAGAGCTTTGTTTTGGATGCGACTAGTAAGAAGTTCCTGTGGGAGATCTGGATGGTAGAGAAGTGGTGCCTGTGGCTGACATGCAGAGTTTGGGACCTAGAAGGTTTTTAGTAGCCTCTAGAAGTTCACCAATAGATGCCGGAGGCTGCTGTGACCTGTGGGGAAGCAATGTCTAATCCCTTGGTAGCCAGCAGTGACTGGCCTTTCTCAACCTCAGCGACTCCTTTCTGTCACTCTCATAAGCACCTAGTGCCTCATATCAGATCCCTTCTTCCTTGGAGCATCTAGGGAAGTTTCTGTTTTCCTGATTGCTTACATCACTGCTCTCCAGAGCCCAGAAATCATCTATCACAGCTCCTTATTTTACAGATGAAGTCCAGGGCGATTAAGTGACTTGCTCCAGATCACTCAGCAACTTAATTATGGAACCAAGCCTAGAATCTCAGTCTCCTAACTTCCAGGCTGATGCTAATTTCTATTGTTTCATGTCTCTGTAGATTTGTATCTCCTCATGTTCCTGCATATTTTTATACACCTATTTCATTGTATCTATGATGCCAGCAGTTATTATTTCATGAAAAAAAAAAAACCAAGAAAAATACCACCTAATAAATGGACTCAGTACATTTTAATCACTGGAAAATTTTATGTTTACTGAAATAACTCTTTTCACCTTGATTATAGATTTTTAAATTATTTATTGTATATACATTAAAAATAAGCAAAATAAATTGGGTGGTATATTTCTGAAACTTTCTTTCACAGAGTCTGAATCATGTTTTTGACTCAAGAGTTATTAAGCCTAATTATATATAATTATGTATAAATACTTTATATTAATATATTATGTATAAATACAGATAAATATATAAATATTATATATACCTACATATAAATTACATAGTCAATATATAATTAACTATAACTATATATTTATAATATGAAATATGGCACATATACACCATAGTTAATATATAATTAACTATGCAATTTAATTATATAATTGCCAGTTAGAATGGTGATCATAACAGATGCTGGAGAGGATGTGGAGAAATAGGAACACTTTTACACTGTTGGTGGGAGTGTAAAATAGTTCAACCACTGTGAAAGACAGTGTGGCAATTCCTCGAGGGTCTAGAACCAGAAATATCATTTGATCCAGCAATACCATTACTGGGTATATATCTAAAGGATTATAAATCATTCTACTGTAAAGACATATGCACATGTATGTTTATTGCAGCACTGTTCACAATAGCAAAGACTTTGAATGAACCTAAATGCCCATCAATGATGGACTGGATAAAGAAAATGTGGCACATATACACCATGGAATACTATGCAGCCATAAAAAAGGATGAGTTCATGTTCTTTGCAAGGACATGGATGAAGCTGGAAACCATCATTCTCAGCAAAGTAACACAAGAACAGAAAACCAAATACCACGTGTTCTCACTCATAAATGAAAGTTTAACAATGAGAACACATGGACACAGGCAGGGAAACATCACACGCTGGGGCCTGTCTGGGGGGTGGAGGTTTAGGGGAGGGATTGCATAAGGAGAAATACCTAATGTACATGACAAGTTGATGGGTGCAGCAAACCACCATGGCACATGTATACCTATGTAACAAACCTGCACATTTTGCACATGTACCCCAGAACTTAAAGTATAATACAAAAAAAATATATAATTTAATTAAATGTTTATATATTTAAATTATATATTTATTAAAAATATATTGAAATATAATTAAAATAATTACATAATTATAAAATTATATATAATGTATAAAACAGTTTTAAAATATAAATTCCTATGCCATCAAAAGATAAGATGAGGTAATATTTCCTTAAAAATTTGTAATTTAATTTTAATTTGATTTAATTTTGAGTACATCGTAGGTGTATGTATTTATGGGGTACATGAGATATTTTGGTGCAGGTATGCAATGTGTAATAATCACATCATGGAAAATTGGGTATCCATCCCCTGAAGCATTTATTTTTTGTGTTACAAAAAATATGGAATCTTCATAAATTTATGTGTCATCCTTGCTCAGGGGCCATGCTAACCTTTCCTGTATTGTTCCAATGTTAGCATATGTGCTGCCGAAGTGAGTACAATGTAACATTTAAATCTGTTAAGCAACTAAAATGCTGTGGTGCTAGACTCTTAAGTCACTTGGCAATGACATAGAATTAGACTTCTCTTTTACATTTGCTTCCTGTAGGTTAAACATATATAATACACTGTCTCACCCATCATCTTTCAAAACAAGTATTTCCTAGGAATAACAGAAGTTATTTGTTATTGTCTCTGGTATTTTCTTGCAAGATGCTGACATGAATCTTACACGTTGTTTTCTTCTATGCAAGCATTGTCTGTGACATCACAACTGCCACCCGGCTAAAGGCAACCGTAAGATGTCACAGATTCTAAGATGCATCCCAATTTCAGAAATATTACAATAAAAAAAAGTCACAAAATGTATTCAATTTTTAGTTCTATTCTGTTCATTTCTGTGTCTGTACTAAGAGTATATGCGTTTTCAAGGTATAGTTGGTAGTATATCATTATTTTTAGTGTCTCAGAATACAGGCGTACTTGGGGATTATTACAATATCGTTTTTCCTTAAAGTGAAACTTATATCATGTGTGTTAATAATGCTATTGTTTTAATGTAATTAGGTAATCACTATAATTTATGATTAATTTAATGTCTTTAAAGACATAACATATACAGCTTTAATTCACGTTTGCACCCAACAAACATTTATTGTTCTCATATTACCAGGCGTATGTCTGAGGAGATTATTAACTCTCATACTTGATAAGAATTCCTCTAACTTGAAAACTCAAAGATTCAGATTTCTGTGATATCTGTGTGTAGATAGCAAGACTATGGTAATGGAATTGGTGAAAGTTTTTTTGTTTGAGAAACATAAGGCAGAAAACGAAATTTACTTCTTTGAGGGGATATACTTGCCATCTCTTCTGTTTCTTAGAAAATGGGTTTTTACTGTGCTTATTCATAACCAGTACCTGCTTCTTGGACATTTGGCTGAGAAGAAAAAGTAGCCTAGCAGTCAGCAGGAACTTGCTAATACAAGAAAATGTTATATGTGATGAAGTAATGCATACAGAGCATGGCACCTGGCAGATGTGTTTCCATCTGTTGTGCAGACTTTTATCTTATTTTCCCTCCAACCGATTATATGGTCTTTCCATGCTTGGCAAATAGTAGGCAATCAATGAATAAGTTCCTTCTATTTCCTGCTCTTGCTCCCAAGTTAAAGCAGGGAATATACTTGGTCTGAAATGATTTTCTCTTCCTTACAGCTTGCTTACAGTTTTGAAGAAAGTAGATGTAGTGGACTGAATGTTTATGTGACCTCTACCAAATTAATATGTTGAAACCATAACACCCAAAGTGATGATTTTAGAAAGTGGGGCCTTTTGAGGGGAAGTAGGTCATGGGATGCAGAGCCTTCACATATGGTGTTAGTGCCCTTATACAAGAGGCCCCAGAGAGTGCATTTTCCCCTCTGCCAAGAGAAGTCACAGCTAGAGAGAGCCATCTATGAACAGAAAACTCACCCTCACCAGACACCAGAGACAGTGTGTACCCCAACTCACTCACAATTTCAGATTCACATATGTATTGAATACCCCATGGAAACAAAGTCCATCATACTATGTTTGGACTAGAATAGGTGCCTTCTGGAGGAAGGCAGCTCCAGGATTCTGGGAGACCTTCTCGGGGTAAGCAGATGTGAAATTTCTACAGGAACTCTGTGAGATTCACTAGAGCCTATATGTGACACCTGTGACCTCTGCTTTGTTGGGGACCAGATGGATACCCTAGCTGTTCTGTATTCCCCACAGGATTCAGGCAGATGCCCAGTGGTGACTCTGACCATCATAGGCCTGTTCTAATTGTTACTGTGGAAAGGACCTCAGGATATCGCAAATTGACTGTATACTCTTCCAACTGTTCTTGTATACACATCATTTAACACTGGAAAGTAGTACAGTCGAGTGTTCATGATTCGTGTGGGCTTTCCAGCTGGCCAGACAAGTTCCGATCCTGGTTCTGTTACCTAGAGTCCTATGACCTTGATCAACTTACTTAACACTTCAGTTTCATCATTTGTGATATCGGAAAAATGCCTGTCTCATAGGGTTTTTGTGATGACTGAATGAGATATATACATGACATGCCTGGCACAGAGTAAGCGCTAAATATGGAGAGCTATTATTATCATTGACAAACATTGCATTCAAGACTTTTAATTCAACATCATTAGCTCATCTGTCTTACTGACACTTAATCAAGACTTTCTAAAGTGTGAACTCGTATTAATTTCCCAGTAACTCAGTTGTCTACTTGAGTTCATTTTCTTTCACCAAACTGAAACTAACTCCTGTGGCATGATTGATTTTGCCAGAGTGATTCTGCATATCCTAAACAGGATCTTTCCATCTGCTGCTCAACCCCATCTGTTCTTGCCTCCAGCTGATCCAATTTCATATCCAGTTGGTAGAGGGCCACCTGAAAAAAATCTGCATTATGTTCTGATGTCTTGAAGAAATCTTGAGAAAAATTCAGCAAAAGAGTTCAGTCAATTGGACACACTAAAGGCTCAATAAATTATTTTAGGGGAAATGGGGAACTTGCCATATGGTGCAGTGTTTTGGTGGTGAAATTAGGTCAGATCAAAGTCGTATTAGAAAAAACAAGGAAAACTGGTGCCTAGCAGAGTGCTATGTGCAGCACAGACTCTTCGTACTCATGAACTAATAAATATAGCACTATTATTATGTAGGAGGATTGCAAGTCCTTTGAAGGTGATAAATATTCCAAAGATGTTTCACTTCATTTTTAAGGTATTATTATTTTTATATTAAAAGCATGATATTTTAGATGATTAGAGAAACTAGGACATTTAAGACTTTAATTACTCTTTTACAAACTATGCTCTGGACTGTGTTCACTTGAGCTGGAGCATCAGTGAACATTTATGAGGAAAGAGATGCTTCTCTGCATGATTTAGCATGGAATAACAGCAATAGCACTGAGCATCACCCCAAAACAATTTGCTGTTGCTTGTTAGAGGCCAGATGTTGTCAGATGAACTTTGCCTTTATTATCTTCATGTATTTTATCAAATTAAGATACCATTTATCGTATGATGCCCCATCATTTTATGTGGTACTTCCAAAAGAGATGTACCACTGATTTTAAGAATCATCCCAATTAAAATGTGAAATGCGCCTTTGTCATAGAATGGAAGAATACAATAATCTATGATTCCTTACAACACGTCTATGAGGCTCATTTTACAAATGAATAAATTGAAGCTCAGCGATATTAAACAAAATATTCAAGCCCCTTCCAGCTAGAAAACAAGGCAATCTGGACTTGGATACAATTTTGTCTGCTCCCTACAATCTGTATTAACCTTGGGCTTAAATGCCCTGGTTCTGTAGTGACTGTAGTTCCATAGATAGTAAGTACCAGAGAGCAAAACTCTAGAATGAAATTGTACATCTAGTGCTGTACCTAGAAGCACAGCTTATGTCTGAAGTAAGTATATTACACTCACCCATTTCTTCCCCCTTTTTTTCTAGTTTCTTTCTTTATTCATTGATAATCTGCATAGAAAATCATGTTTTAAATGAATTCCTTTTCTCTCTTCTGTACCCGAAAGAATCTCCTGTTTTAAATGCCAGATATAGATGATGGGGAGGAAGGCAGCAAATCACACTGCCATGTGTATACCTATGCAACAATCTTGCATATTCTTCACATGTACCCCAAAACCTAAAATGCCAAAAAAAAAATCTCCTGTTTTGAAAGTAGTGTAGCTCACATTAGAAATCATAAGAACAGGAAGAATGGCTTTCTTTAAGGAAAACTTAAAGGTTAAAGGTTTCTCTCATCTCTTACTTGTAGAATTTCTATTACTATAGACACAATAGAAATATGATTTATCTTTAGTTAAATCAATGATGAGTTTAATGCAAGAAGTCATTGGATTACTTGCTTTGGCCTGGAAAACAACTGGTCAGAAACCTCCCCAGCATGGTACCCTCTCATACTTTCTAATTTATCTCCTTCCCACCTCTTTTGGCTCTATGAGAATATAGCCTGCATCACAGGAGCTATCTATTTCTTCTTCCTGTGACTCTAAGATCCCCAAAGTCAAAACCCAAAGGTAGGCAAAAAAAGGTCTTAAAGGTGAGTAACACCTTTCGATCATTTAAAAAAATATTTTTCCTGTTTCCTCCACCAAATACACAGAGGGTACCCCTTGGCAAGTTTTAAACCTAATATGTTTAGTAGATCTTGTGGCCCACATTTAAAGCAAAATATTCATTTACTCAACACATTGTTTTGAGTACTTTTTATGTGCTATGCTAAGCACTTTACATTTACTATGTACAATTTATACAACCACTTGGGTAAGTTTGGTTCCCAGGGGTTAACAGGATTCCAAGGCCATGAAGCCACAGAGTGCTTGACACCATGCAGAGAGAAGTCAGGTTGACTCAGAGCCCTTATTCCATCTGCTTGGGGCAAACAGAGGAAAACTTTTGGTCTAGGATATTTTTCATCAACAGTAAGTCATTAATGAAGTTATTACTAGCAGGGATTTTAGCCCTCAAAATGTATTCAGCTTTTACATAAAGGGTATCCACTTAATGATATTCTTCCTTATTTCTTGATGAGACCATAATGATGGTTAAAAGAACCAACTGAATTCATTAAATTTTACTGTAATGGGAAATTCTGTCCACTTTTGTCCTGTGACTATCAGAAATTCATTTTTACACATATTTTTTCACTTCCAAAAAATTCCAAGCCCTTTTTATTTATCCCAGAGTTCTCCATTTGTTGAAGTAGGTTGCTGTTTATATCAGTCAGTGAACTGAGTTTGAAGTGTCATTGATATCTCTGACAAAATATTAGAAAAAACCTGGGGTATAAAGGCCAAATGGCTGTTTTAGACGCCCTATTAAATTTGAATTTGATAAGTCCATGGATCATATATATAGCATGTGCTATGGCTTTTTACTTTCCATTCTCAGGCCAGTATCAAAC
This sequence comes from Cacajao melanocephalus, assembly GCA_963573385.1. Lineage (NCBI taxonomy): Eukaryota > Metazoa > Chordata > Mammalia > Primates > Pitheciidae > Cacajao > Cacajao melanocephalus. The sequence goes on along the minus strand of CAUYLG010017729.1, from coordinate 6,247 downwards.
TGTAAATTGAAAGGAAATTCTTGGTCACCATCAAATTGACTGATTGAGACGTAAGGCAACTTTTTAAGCTAAACTAATGTCAAATAGGACATAGAATTCTGGGATATTTCCAATTATAGAATCAGAAATATGGATTCTTAATTCTAAATAAATTACACGATTATACTATCACTTATAAATTTTAAATATTCATTGAACTAGATTTGTGTTTTCCTTTTGTATTCCTTTCATTATTTCTATTTAGGAGCTCAGCCAAAATGTCAATTAATTTTTCCCTGTCACCGTTAAAACGTTTTCTTAGTGTTCTCGGCGTCAGTCTTTCTCTAAACCCATCCTTCACACAACTGGCATATCGCTCTTTATAAAACTCATATTATATCCCAGCTTGTAAACTTCTGATGGCCTTCAATTGCCTGGCTTATGGGAGAATGCCTACAACTCCTTAGCCTGATGTAAATTACTACCCTCAATCGACCCTCAAAGTTCTTGCCCTACCTTACTACCTACTATCCCTCTACAAAAACCAAGGAACCAAAGTGAGAATGGCCACCTTGAGGTTTCTTGCAAAAACTTTGCCTTTTTTTTCCTCATATTTTACATCCCACCTTCTATCTTCAACACCTACCCCCCATATCATCTTTTAACAAAACCTTTCTTGGCCTCCCCAGTGCAGAGAGATGTCTGCTGCCCACTGACTCTCAGAGAACTTCTCTCTACCCCTTGTTTAGTGGGGTTGTCATCTCTTCTCTCATTTCTCTTGATTTTCTGCATATATTTCTTCTCTTTTCATCTGGATTGTAAACATTTTGTGAAAGATATCCCAGTGTTTGCAGATAGTGCATAGTTTCTATCCCCAACAGAAATCTTATGCCTCTTTAGATGTTTCTTTTCAATTATATTGGAGAATACTATTACCATACTTCAGTGTTTTCTTTCTGAGGAACAATAATCCTAGTTTCTCCTTTCAAAGTACACTTTTACAATAATGAGTTATTCTATTCATAGCTTTGTTACAAACTTTCTTCAAATTCTACCCAACTATATTAAGTTGTGAAATAAAGTAGATGCAATCATAATAAAAAACACATCAACTCTGAGTACAGCAGAAGGGCTTGCCTCAACAAATTCTTAGGTCAATACTTCATTAATAACCAACCTGGTGCTACTAAGAACTCTCACCAGAAGCACTGCTCAGGATATCTATAAACTGCACAAACCCACAGAGACAAATATGTATATATTGTTTCACTCTTTCTATTTTCTTTTAACAACATGTAAAACTGAAACAAGAATTATTTTTGTTTCAAAGGATGAAAGTAACTATAACTACAGAATCTTAATATTTTTAATGCTTTAAAAATAAAAATTAGCTAATTATTTGTTACCTAAAATCTTAGACTCTAAGTAGCCTTTTACCTTCAGTACAATCCATAGCAAGTAAATTTGCCAGTACGTCGGAATACTGTAAAATTAATTTCCTTTCCGTCACTTGAGTCCAACACTTCCTGAATTCACATTCAGCAAAATTTCCTTCTCCCTGTCTGCCTTCCCTATATGGAAAGTGCTGGATGCCATTATGGTATCACATGGCACACTTCTTTTGTTTCTAGTGTTCCCCATACAATTACTCTGAGCTTTCCTTTTCAGGCACTGTGTGACCAGCCATTCACTTCTTTTACTTACTTCTTAAATATTGATTTGAGGCTCTGCAATTACAAAAAAAAAGGAAGCTAGTAAAAAACGTTTTTTTTTTTTTTGGTTTGTTTTTTTCTTTTTCTTTTTGGTGATATTGTGTTTTGGGACAATTTTTTTTTCAAATATTAAGAATCATATCGTTTTATGACCAGGGAGAACCAAACTGAAGTCCAGGAAAATGATTTTCCAAGAAAATCTGTAGTTACCTTATATTGGCAATGCTGACATGCCAAAACTCGTTTCTTCTGATGTGAAATTTAATAATATGGCCTCATTTCCATATGGCCTCAATTGTTTGGTAAGCAGGGCTATTAACTATGAGGAAATTCTGTAGTACTTGGAATTTTCTCCACCTCTCCATACATTCAGACACAACTCTACCATGGATGTGAATGGGGGAGCAAGGCTTACTAGCTTCTCAAGTATTCTTTATCATAGCCAGCCTTAAGAGTAGGGTTTCTGGGTCCACATCTTAGAGATATGTGCCCCATCTCTGCTACTGGAAGACAACAAGAAAGGAAGAAATTCTACTCTCTGTGATAGTTCAATCTGAAATGCAAGCTTAAGAATTCCAGAAATTGGAAAAATATTATTTGAGCCTTTTGAATAAAGGAGAGATACACAGGTAAATCTCTAAAGGCTTCACAAAGCCCTTCAAAGTGAATTTCTGCTAAATAGAATCTTGAGACACTAAACACGTAATATTGGCATGCAGAATGTCTGGGTGTTGAAGCTGGTTTGTAAAGATAAGCCATCCCCATACACACCTTCTGAATGCCTTGATATCTGCTAGAAAGACAACAAACCTTGGTCATGCCAGGGAGACAGTAAAATAGCCTTCTTATATTGAGTTATTTGCTGCTATATTTATTTTTTAAAAAATAAACAGTCATTGGATTTTACAGATTAATACAAAAATGTCAAAGTAAATGGAAGAGAACTTCACTACTTTTGCTCCTATTTTGTGAGAGTACCAGCCATGCCAGTATTTTCTTTGTTTTAAGCCATTCACCGATGTGTACATTCTGTAGCTTCAGTCATTTTTTTTTTTAGCTCTTGCTTGCAAGTAATTGGTATTGATTTTTGCAGGTTACTGCTAATGTGTTTAGTTCCAAAAAGAAATCTAACTGTACCCCTCTCATCTGCTAGTCCCTAGAAGAAAATAATATTTACAACTTCAGAGCAAATTGCAGAGGTATCCAACTTCTTTAGGCCAAAATTAGGGGTGGGTGCCAACTTTTTCAGGGTGTATGGCTTCATATCTCAAAGGTAGTGATATGTTTTAAGTTCCTTGTTATTTCAATTCAATGTCCTGATACATGAAGTGTGGTGGTGGTTAGTGGCTAATACTCCTTATGCTAGAGGAGTAAACAACGTAGAAATCTCATTTAAGAACAAGGCCCTAGGGAGTGATAAGAAATAAGTCTACCTCTTAAATCAGCACATTCAACTGGGTCGGTCATTAACAACATTGGCACTAATAGCTATTAGCAGCAGGGCAGCTGCTGATTACTATTGGGTTTCCTGCAACTGTGGTTGCAGAAGAATTGAGGTCTCCATCACAGAGGTAGAAAAATGGGGAATGCACATGAATTCAAGATAGAAGGGAAAAGCAAGTGCAGTGTGTAGACTTGGAAGGAAAGGACTCACAGTTTTCCATATAGTTAAACACAACTTTGCATATTAGCAGACGATGTCAGTAAAGGGAGTCGAATATGCAGTCTGGAAAGCTCTGGATTATTGCGAAGCAAGCTTTATTATCCAGAAGCAGCTCAAGAAGGTAGTACCTACTGTAGAAGACAAGGCTTCTTTCTGCTAAAATGATATTTTCTGTACCAACCCTTGTCTCTTGCAGAGTTGACAAATAGCAAATAAGGGTTGAGTAGTAAAAATTATAATCAGAAATTTACATATCATTGTTTTTTTCTAGGTAACAAGGCAAAAAGCTCACACCTTAAACAACAGCCATATTTTTGACTGAAAATGTTGTCTTAACGATGTCATATACATCACAATGATAATAATCAACATCCAACTTTGAAACACCCACTTGGGATCCTATCATGGAGCAGTATGGATGATCAAGGCACTGTTCCCTATAGCAGAATTAATGATGCAGTGGAATCAGGCAAGGACAGTTAATACAGCTTATGTGGGTAAGTATGGCGGATAAAGGAACATGAGATAAACTGTTACTATATATGGACATTTTGACATAATCTGGCAGGCTAACAAACTAGACAACACTCCAAAAATATATCTAGAAGTCAGATCAAAAATTTCAGTGGAAACTTGCAACACTTCCAACAGGGTAGGATTTTATATAAAATAGACTCTTTTGGGATTTATTCATGGGATTTTGTCACTTAAAAAGTAAGACCATCTTGTTAAAAAGCTTTTCATGTAAGAATTTTTGATATGTATTTGCTAAACCAACACACAGATATGTCTTCTGGACATACACAACATCTCTGTGTATCTATGGTTATAGAGAGCACTTGAAAGAGTCATCTAAACATTCTTTCTTCACGTCTTTATTTCTCATTCACTCTTCTGTGTTTGGAGTAGGGTGGGGAGATGAGTATAAAACAGACTCCATCCACTTTCCATCATATTCTAGTCCATCTTCTGTACCCACCACTCCATAGAACCATAGAAGACTTCCATGAGACTAAATCTAGTGGACAGTTCTCTGTCTTCAGTTGGAACAATTGGGGGACATTTCTTCTTTTTTAAACACTTTTGTTTCTTGGCTTACGTGACATGACTTCTGATTTTCTTCCTTTCTCATTGCCAATCTCTTCTTGTTTTTTTTCCCCCAACAAAATGAAAGCTTTTCGTTTTTAAAATCTTGATCAGATCATTTTACTCATTCAGTAACTTTCCAATAACCTTCAATAGATTTTCACTTTACCTAAAATAAAACTCAAATTTCTCATTTCCCTAAAGTTCAGCTTGATTTAGCCCCTGCCTGTCTTCACAATTTCATTCTGCACTACATTCACTATGCTCTTCCACCTTGCCTTCCTTCCTGTTTCTCCTCAGCTATTTCCTTTTTCAGGGCCTTTTCCTTTGCAGGTTCCTCCTCAATACCCAAATTCTTCACAATTCTGAATCCTTCCTGGCATTCCAATCTCAGCTTCTAAGTTACCACATTGAAAGACCTTCTCCAGGACTTCCATTTCACATTCATCTTGTTTCTCTCTGTCATGTTTATGTTATTCATAGCACTTATCACATTCTGAAAATATCTTTTTTATTTATGATCTATTGTGTTTTCTCTCCACTGCAATGTACACACCATGGGCACAAGGAACCTGTCAGTCTTGTTGCCTTCTGTATTACCAAGGCCGGAAACATTGGTTGATACATAACAGCACTCAATAAATATTTGTCAAGTAAAACATATTAAAAAATTCAAGACCTAAAAAATATTTAATTGGACCTAGAAAATATTATTCCAATGAATTGTCCCCTCAAAGTTTTATCTACTCTAAGAAAAATACATTTCCTATTTTACCTACTCTTTTTTAAAATTAAATTTTTTCATAATTAATATGGTCATGTTGTTTTAAAATATAATAAAAATTCCTGTTCCTCTTTATATTCATGTCATATATCTGCCCAGTAACTATATACTGCTATGTGCCTTAGTTAACTATGCCTTTAGTATTCTTTGTGTCCTTCCAAGGTTTTATGCAAAGTCAAGCATACATGAACATATGGTATTTTCTCTCTCTTTTTTTGGTAAATAGTAATAAGCTAGACATATTGATCTGTACTTTTTTATTCTATGCAACATTCTGTTTTAAAGATATTTCCACATTAGTACCTAAAGAGCTTACTATAAAACTCAGAAATGAAGGTACTGCAACGCTGCCAGAAACATAGACAAATAAATCAATGGGACAGAAAAGATAACCTAGAAATAACCCACAGCTATATGGTCAATTCATCTTTAACAAAGGTTCGTAGGGAAACCAACAAGGAAAGTTGTGGGGATCGCTCCCGTTCACGGTGCTTAGCTGTACCGCGGCCATTCTGAGCTCGAGCCCATACACGTTTCACCTTTTCCTGGAGGCTGTTGAGCTGAGGGAAAGGGGGAGTGTTGATGCATGACTTCTGCAGAATACTGTTTATTACTGAAATTTGGAGCAGAATGCTGAACTCCAGCATAGCGGTTTCATGAGACATTGTGTGGTTTTACTAAACATAGTGTGTTATCTCAATTTCTGTTTTTGCAAAAGATTTATGGCTCTGTTGACCTTGAGTGGGGACCCCGAGTGAGTCAAGCTGTGCTACGTGTTCCCTTCTTTACTTTGTTTTTAAATAACAATGTCACAATGTAGCTATTGATGTCTGTTACTGCTTTTACTGTTCAGTTCTCATGACAGTGATTTCTGTTCCTGCGTTTACTGTTTAATGTCACAATGTAGTTTACATCATCAAGGAAGAACTAAAAGATATATAATCAGACTCATGCACACAATAAACTTGCTATTCTGGTATGCCATTCAGACACTGCCTGAGTAGCCCTGCAGACCCCACTGTC
>CAUYLG010017728.1:0-23798 GCA_963573385.1 Cacajao melanocephalus | reverse complement strand
ATTGGCATAAAAGAGGTTTTTAATATCCATTTTTAGACTGCATTCTAGCCTGGGCAATAGAACAAGAATCCCGTTCTCTCTCCCTCTTTCTCTTCCTCTTTCTTTCTCTCTTACATTCTTTTTTTTCTTTCTTTCACTCTTTCTTTCCTCTCTTTTTCTTTCTTTCAAAAAAAATATATATATATATATAGTAAGCATTGACCATACTAACTGTTGGAAACAAGTTGAGAATGAGACAAAATCCCTGCCCTTGATGAGTATATTTTACGCCATTTTATGAAAGTTAAAGACACCAAGATGCAGTCATTCTTGTCGGACACATACAAATTGGAGCTGGGCTCTCGCAAAGGAGGGGAGCTCATGATTGTATGTCTGAGATAACTGTCTCAAAACTTTCTAAACAAAACCCCCAAGAAATTCCTTCATACAGCCCATGCTTTGTACAAGTTGCTCGTTTTGCATGAATACATGTATTTCTATGACAAGATGTATTGCTAGACATTCCTTAAGGCTGCACCGACGCAAGAAAGAGGCTCTCAAAAACAAACTTGCCCAGCAACAGTGTCTGCCAATAAACTGACTCTTGCTTTGAGCCTCCAAACCAATCACCTTTGTTTTTATGCAGTCTACTTGAACTTCTCTCTTTCGCCAAGAAGAGCTTCCCTCTGCTTTCTTCCTCTCATATATCTGTAGCTTGTCAGAGCTGTGCACCCCAGACTATAAGCCTTTTTCCTCACTAGCATATAAAAATATGTTTGGAGAAATATTTCTCTGTTTTCATTTTAGCATGACACATTGAAGCTGCCAGATAAGTGAGTCAGTTATTGCAGTACAAAGTGATGACTTATGTTCCTGAGAGTACATGAAAGATGTACTATTCTCATATTTTCCCCACTATTATATGTACCTTCATTTAAGAGTCAGTGTGTCAGAATTGTCCCTTCTTTGATCATGTCACCACGTACATTTTTAGCATCTGCAAATAAACCAGGAAAATGCTTATTCCTGCCTGAGGGACCGTCTGTTACTCTGCTGAATGAAAAGCTTAATTCTTCTTTTCCACTTCTTTGCTCCAAAATGTTGACGTTCTTCTCTCTTACCTATAGCATCTTTTGCAACTCAGTCAGCTCAAGGTCTCTAAGGGCATTGTTCTTTGCTCAAATTCATGTTCCTTTCTTTTAAATTTTTTGTGTCTAACTCTGTACCAAACATTTAAACCATTTAAAAGCAAACTTAATGTTACTAATAAAAGTTACACTTGAATTTTGCATGAACCAATGTATTTATAAGTTTGTCCTTCTTCAATAGTATTGATATTAACTGAATGTCTAGTTTTTCAGTAATTTGACATTATTTAAAAGACATTTTCTGTTTGCTGTTTTTAATATATTTTTTCTTTTAAAAATTCCTGTTTCTCTTCCTTTATTTCCTTCATGCTTTCTTCCTTTTCTTTACCCCTACTCTTTTTTTATCTTTCTTTGTTCCTTTTTCTTTCCTTATTTCTTTTTTCTTTTTCTTTTTTTTATATTCTATCAGTCTTAATATTTAAATAAGAAATTCTCAATGAAAACTATGAAGGTTTAGATTTCAGATTCCAAACATATTAGCCATAAACAATCCCTGTACACCAATTCCTTCTCTGTAAGATAGATATATTCAAAGTGAATTAAATGAGAATAAGTGTTATGGAAATTAAATTATTTAATTGATTTTAAATAACAATAGGAAGATCACTGCATCCACAATATTTGGATGCAAATTTTAGAATTAAATGTGAATACTAAAATAACTTAGAATATGTGCAACAATTCCTTTGACCAATGTATGCAATGTGGTAACATCAAAATCAGATATAATGCATAGTTCAGAAAACCATTAGTGTTCCTACCCAGAGACTATAACATTAACTGCAGCAGTGCTATAAAGAAAGAAAATAAATACTCGAACAAGAGAAAAGTGTATCACTTTTAGTTTTAGTAAAATGATTAAATTTTTTTCTAGAAGTTTGCATTCTTGTAATCTTCCATTTAAATTGGTAAACATTTTCTATTGAGAAGCTTCAAAATATTTACCCTATACAAACTTCTTCAAGATAGTATCTAAAATACTTATATTTTCTGGAAATATTTGGAAACGAGTAAAGATATCACAACTTTCCACCACGAAATTCCTGTGTCTTTCTTAGAGTACCCTTTTCCTCTTAGATTCCATAACATATTTCAATCTGAAATATTTCCACTTGAAAAAAGTGGTGGGAAAAGTAAAGCAGACTTTTTCGCCCACCTTAGGAAACAGCACAGCCATAGTGAAATAATGCACCAAGCAGGGTCTTGGGTTCCCCAATTCGAGGCCTTGGCTCTTGGATGGCATTTCTGGACCCTCCCTAGGCAAGAGTAGAGCCCATTTCCTTGAGGGATGAGTCCCAGGCCAATCAGCATCTGCCACAAGCTGATTAAAGAGCCCCTGGGCCTTAAGGGAATGTTGGTGGTAGCCTGGGAGTACTGTCCACGGTTCTGAGGTGGTCACCATGGTGAGGCTTCTTTACACTTAGAAAGAGGAAGGAAGAGTGAGAAGGAGTGCATCTTATGATTTGAGGGCCATATCAGCTGCAGCACAATAGAAAACCATGTAAACTCCTAAGGATTTTGATTTTAGTTCCCGGCTTTTTGGTGGCACCTATGGAGCTGCTGGGGTCGGAGAGAACTTGCTGCCCTGAAGGGAAGGAAACAGGAATGGCTGGCTTCACCACGTGCTGATTGCAGAGACTCACCCAGCAAAGTCTTAGTGGTGGTGGCCAGAGGGGTGATCGTGTCACTCCATTCCCAACTCCACGTGACTCACAAGAGAGAGGCTCTATTTATTTGGGAGAAGGTTAAGGAAGAGAACAAGTGTCTCTGTCTAGTAATCCAGAGAATTCCTCCAGATATTGTCCAAGACCATCAAGTCTGCAAGAACCACAGTGTTACTGGGCTTCAGGTGCCTCTTAATGCACACACAGCTTATATCACATCAAAATCCTTTTGAATACCTGGAAACGCCTTCCCAAGCAGGACAGGTACAAAGAAGCCCAGTTTGCGAAGACTACAATCAATACCCAACTCTTCAATGCCCAGACACTGATAAGCACCCACGAATATCAAGCTATCCAGGAAAACAGGACCTAATAAAATAAACAAAATAAGGCACAAGACCAATCCTAGAAAAACAGAGATATGTGATCTTTCAGACAGAGAATTCAAAATAACTGTTTTTAGGAAACTCAAAGAAATTCAAGAAAAAACAGAGAAGAAATTCAGAATTTTATCAGACAGATTTCAAAAAAGAATTTTCAAAAATAATAAAATAAGAAGAAATAATTAAGCAGAAATTCAGGAGGTGAAAAACACAATTACATCTGAAAGAATGCATCATACACTTTTAATAGAACTGAACAACCAGAAGAAAGAATTAGTAAACTTGAAGATAAGTCATTTGAAAATACATAGAAGACAAAAGAAAGAATAACAAAAAAATGAAAAAGTTATTAGGCTTAAAGAGGAGGTATAAAATTAGATACAGGTAGAAAGTTTATCCAAAGGGATAATAACAGAAACTTCCAAAACCATGAGGAAGACATCAATATCGAAGTGCAAGGAAGTTATAGAACACCAAGCAGATTTCACTCAGAGAAGACTATCTGAAGGCATCTAATAATCAAACTCCCAAAGGTCAAGGATACGCAAAGGACCCTAAAAGCAGCAAGACAGAAGAAACAATGGCACTCCATCTGGTGACAAACTTTTAAATGAAAGCCTTATAGGCAAGGAGAGAGTGGCATACTATATTTAAAATGCCAAAGGAAAATATCTTTTAACATGGGATAGTATATCTGGCAAAAATATCTTTCAACATGAAGGATAATTACTTTCCCAGATACACTAAAGCTGAGGGATTTCATCAAAACCAGAGCTGTCCTACAAGAAGTAGTAAAGGGAGTATTTCAAGCAGAAAGAAACTGATGTTAATGAGCAGTAAAAAATCATCTGAAGATATAAAATTCACTGATAATGGTAAGGACACAGAAAAACACACAATATTATGACACTATAGCTGTTGTGTGTAAACTACTCTTATCTAATGTAGAAAAGCTAAACAATGAACCAACCAAATGTAAGAGCAGAAAAAATTTTCAAGACAGACATTACAATAATATATAAATAGGGAAAACAAAAATTTATAAAGCAGGGGTGTAAAGTTAAGGTGTAGAATTATTACTACTTTTTTTTTTTGGCTTATTCATGTGTTTGTTTATGCAAACAGTGATAAGATGCTATTGGTGTAAAATAAAGTGTTAAAAGATATTTTATTAAGCGTCATGGTATTTGCAAGCCTCATGGTAACCTCAAATTTTAAAATGTACAAAAAATATACAAAAAAATGAAAATCCAGAAATAAAATCAAACTTCCAGAGAAAATAACCTTTATTTAAAAAGAGGATAGGAATAAAGAAAGGAAGGAGGAGGAGATCAAAAAAAGAAACAAACAAACAGAAAACAAATAGCAAAATGGCAGAAATAATTCCTTGCTTATCAAAAGACATAGAGAAGCTGAATAGACCTTAAAAAAAAAAAAGATTCAATTATCTGTTGCCAGCAGGAAAAATCACCTCTAAAGACACATATAGATGAAAAGTAAAAGGATAAGAAAAGATGTTCCATGCCAGTAGAAATTTAAAAAAATAGGAGTAGCCATATAAGATAGATTTCAAGACAAAAGCTATATAGAAGAGACAAAAAAGTCCCTGTAAAAGAGGTCAATTAAGCAAGAGGATTACAACACTTGTAATTAAATATGCATTAAACACAGGAACATCCAGATATATATAGTAAATATTATTAGAGCTACAGAGACAGAAAGAATCCAATAAAATAACAGCTGGGAACTTCAATGCCCTGCTTTCAACACTGGACAGATCCTCAGGAAAAAAAAAAAAAATCCGTGAACATCAGAGTTGATCTGCACTCTAGGCCATATGAGCCTAATAAATATTTACAGAACACTTTATCAAAAGGCTGCAGAATTCACACATTCCCCAGCACATTGATCATTATCAAAAATAGACCATATATTAGATCACAAAACAAGTTTTTTCTCTTATTTATTATTTTTATTTTACTTTAGGTTCTGGGGTACATGTGCAGGTCATGCAGGGTTGTTGCATAGGTGCATACTATATCTGGCATTTCTTCCCATGTTATCCCTCCCCACCCTTCCCACCCCCCACTGTCCCTCCCCTAGTCCCCCTCCCAACTGCCCCCAGTGTGTGCTGCTCCTCTCCCTGAGTCATTGAAATAATACCAAGCATCTTTTCTGAATACAATGGAATAAAACTAGAAAGAAAGAAGAGGAATTTTGGAAACTATACAAATACATGGAAATTAAATCGTATGCTCATGAATGGCCAGTGCATCAGTGAAAAAATTAAGAAGGAAATTGAAACATTTCTTGAAACAAATTATAATGGAAACACAGCATACACAAGCCTAGGAGATACAGCCAAATCGGTACTAAAAGTAAAATTTATAGTGGTAAATGCCTACATCAAGAGGAAAAACTTCAAATAAACAATCTAATGATGTATCTGAAAGAGCTAGAAAAAGAAGAGCAAACCAAACTCAAAAACAGTAAAAGAAAAGAAATAATAAATATCAGAGGAGAAATAAATAAAATTGAAATGCAAAAAAATACAAAAGATCAAGGAAACAAAAAGTTGGCTTTTTGAAAAGTTAAACAAAATTGACAAACCATTAGCCAGACTAAGAAAAAAAATAAATTAAATCAGATTTGAAAAAGGAGACTGGCATTAAGAGACTATATATAAAAAAACTACATGCCAATAAAGTGAAAAATCTAGAAAAAATAGACCAATTCCTAGACTCATACAATCTATTAAGATTGTACAAGAAATCCAAAACCTGAACAGACAAATAATAGGTAATGAGACTGAAGCCATAATAAAAAGGCTTCAGGTAAAGAAAAGCCTGGAACCTGATGGCTTCTCTGCTGAATTCTACTGAAGAACTAATACCAATCCTACTCAAAGTATTCCACACACAAAAAAGTAGAGATTGAAGGAATATCTCCAAACTCATTCTACAAGGTCAGTATTACCCTAATACCAAAACCAGACAAAGACATGTTTAAAAGAAAAAAAAAACACACTTTAATAACACAATAAAAAGGTCATTCATCATGACTAAGTGGGATTTATGCCAGGAATCCAAGGATGGTTCAGCATACACAAATCAATCAATGTGATAAATCATATCAACAGAATAAATGACAAAAATTATGTGATCATCTCACTTGATGCTGAAAAAGCATTTGAGAAAATCCAACATCCCTTCATGATAAAAATCCTTAAAAAAATGGATATAGAAGAAACATAACTCGACATAATAATAGCTATATACAACAGACCCACAGCTAGTATCATACTGATTAGGGGGAAAAAAAAAGCTTAAAGCCTTTACTCCAATTTTGGGAACTCAGTAAGGATGCCCACTGTTGCCACTGTTATTCAGTGTGGTACTGGAAGTTCTAGTTAAAGAAATCAGACAGGATAAAATAATAATAATAATAATAATAATAATAATAATAATAATGAAGGACATCCAAATCAGAAAGGAAGAAGTTAAGTCATCCGTGTTTGCAGGTGATATAATGCTGCAATTGGAAAATCTAAAGACCACCAAAACACTATTAGAACTGATCAACAAATACAGCAAAGTTGCAGGAGGCAAAATCAATATACAAAAATCAGTATCATTTTTATACTGCAACAGTGAACAAACTAAAAAAAAAAAGACAGAGTAATCCCATTTTAAATACCTATGAATAAAATAAAATACCTAGGAATTAACCAAAGAAGAGAAAGATCTCTACAATGAAAAGCATAAAACATTGCAGCAAGAAATCAAACAGGACACAACAAAAATGGGAAGATATTCCATGTTTATGGATTGGAAGAATCAATATTGCTAAAATGTCCATATGACTCAAAGCAATCTACAGATTTAATGCAGCCCTACCAAAATGCTAATGACATTTTTCACAGAAATAGAAAAAAAAAATCCTAAATTTTTATGGAAGTGTAAAACATCCAGAATAGCCTAAGCTCTCATAAGCAAAAAGAAAACAAAGGAAAAAAAAAAAAAAACTGGTGGAATCACATTACTTTAAATTATACTATAGACCTATAGTAACCAAAATAGCATGGTGCTGGCATAAAAACAAACATACAGTCCAGTGGACAGAATAGAGAACCCAGAAATAAATACATGAATTTGCATTAAACTCATTTTCGACAACTTTTCAAGAACATACACTCTGGAAAGGACAGTCTCTTCAATAAATGGTCCTGAGACAACTAGATAACTGTATGCAAAAGAACAAAACTAGAACTCTCTTGCAATATTCAAAAATCAATTAAAATGGATTAGATACTTAATTCTAATACCTCAAACTATGAAACTACTAAAAGAAAACATTGGGGAAAATCTCCAGGACCCTTTATTGCACAAAGACTTATTGAGCAACATCCCATAAGCACAGGCAACCAAAGCAAAAATGGACAAATAGCGTTACATCAAGTTAAAAAGCTTCTGCACAGAAAAGAAAACAATCAATAAAGTGAAGTGACAACTCACACAATGTGAGAAAATATTTGTAAAGTACTCATCTGACAAGGAATTAATAACTAGAATATATTAGGAGCACAAACACCTCTATAGGAAAAAAATCAAATCCAATTAAAAATGGGCAAAAAATATGAATAAACATTTCTCAAAAGAAGACATACAAATGGCAAACAGGTATATGAAAAGGTACTCAACATTACTGATCACAGATTAATGCAAATCACAACTATGACAAGAAATCATCTCACCCAGTTAAAATGGCTTTTATCCAAAAGACAGGCAATAACAAATGCTGATGAGAGTATGGAGAAATGGAAATCCTGGTAATCCATTGGTGGAATTTTAAATTAGTATAAACACTACAGAGAACGGTTTGTGGTTTCTGCAGAAAACTAAAAATATAGCTACCATATGATCCAGCAATTCCACACCAAAGTATATATCCCAAAGATCAGAAATTAGTATATAAAAGAGGTGTCTGTACTTTCATGTTTATTGCAGCACAGTTCACAATAGCCAAGATTTGCAAGCAACCTAGTGTCCACCAATAAACAAACAGATAAAGAAAATATGGTACATATATGCAATGAAGTATTGTTCAGCCTAAAAAAGAAAGAGATCCTGTCATTTCCAACAGTGTGCATGGAACTGGAGGTCATCATGTTGAGTGAAATGAGCCAGGCACAGAAAGACAAACATCACATGTTCTCATTTAACTGTGGGAGCTAAATATTAACACAATTGAAGTCATGGTGATAGAAAGTAGAATGGCTACCAGAAACTGATAGGGATGGTTGAAGGACACACAAAAGATTACTTAGAAGAATAAATTAGACCATTTGCTTGCAGAACAGGAGGAGTAAAGAATAATTGTACATTTAAAAATAAGTAAAAATATATAACTGGATTATCTGTAACATAAAATAATGCTTGAGGTGATGGATACCCTACACAGCTTGATGTGTTTATTACATATTGCATGTCTGTATCAAAATATCTAATGTAACCCATAAAGACATACACCTGCTATGTACTCACAAAAAATAATTTTAAAAAATAGGCAAAGGAAGGAGTTCTTCTACCAACTGGGAAATGATATAGATCCTCATGATGACATAAGGTTTATCACACAGGGAAGTAGGGAAGAAAAGATTTGGAAATGAAGATATTCACAAGGGAAGTGAGTAGTGTTTTGTTGTTGTTGTTGTTAGCAGATAATCATAAAGAGAAAATTTCAGCCAAGTAACCAGTGACTCAAATGATGGCCTCAGTTCCCAGTAATATGCTGGGAACGCTTTTTAAAAAATGCAAATCAGAGCTTGATTTGTAGTTTTGTAGATTGTCTAGAGCAGAGGTCAGCAATCTACAGACTACAGGCCAAATTCCGCTCGTGCCCTTTGTCTTCCAAAGACCTTAAGCTAAAAATGATATTTACATTTTATAGGACTATTTAACACAAACAAACAAGAAAGTAAAATGAAGGATAAGCAACAGAACCATAGGTGGCTCATAAAGTGAAAAGTGTTAAAAAGAAACTCCCTGTTTCTTTACAGAAAATGTTTGCTGATCCGGGTCTAGATTATCAAAAGTGATAAAGAAATATTAAGAGTGCAGCTTAGATGTCACCATGTATCAGTCTATAACTGTTACATGATGATTAGTACAAATAAAGGAAGAAATATATTTCCAATATTTAAAAACTATTATCTGGTTCAGCAAAATAGTTATGTCACAGTCACACGACTGTTTTTGCAGTTTTACTTTTGTCTTGTTAACATGCCATAAAGAAACCTATCAACTAGCATTCAAGTTGAAAATATAATTGGGGATCCTACAATCAAGAAGTTATCAGCACACCACTAGGGGTACCTCTCTGCCAATCAGCTTAGACCACGAAATATGCTGTTGGAAGGCAAACGGACTCTAAAACATGTGGTGGAATCCAATATAATGAATATCATGTGTGATCTCACGACTCATTGCCTTAGTGGGGACTTATGACTTGCTCATTAATCCTGTTATAAGCATCCTTCCTAGAAATCTGACTGGTCATGACCTTGATGGGGTAACAGGATGGAAGGAATTTAAGATAGAGCACAAAGGGATTTGACTGCTGAAATGTGTAGACTATACCACAGGCTGACAGTGCCACACCCAAACCCTTCATAAATTGCAACATATACTGCAGCAGATTTCCAATTGTCAGTATCCTTTTAGCGGATTTCCAATTGTCAGTATCTTCTTTGTACCTAAGAATGTTTGTCCACCATTGATGACAATCAGCACATGACAGCTCTTACATGCCTGGAAATGAATAGGCCTGGGATGATTCCACAACCAGTGACTAAAAGGAGTCATATAAAAGCTCAGCACACCCATACATCCAGTGAGACAATTCTGAGACATGTAATTTACAACATTTTCCAGAATTTTCCCTCTGGGTTTAAGCTCTAGTTACCCACAGAGGATGTTGACTAAATAAGACATCCTTCAGTGACTGCTTCCTTTCATTGTTTTAAATCCCCAGTCCCTGGGCATTGTTCTTGCGCCTATCTCTTTTCTCAGAACCTCTTTTCTTAGTAACCCAAACTGAAACAGCTTGTAGCAACTCAGAAACTCTCCCAAGTACTAATACTATCTTCATTATTTTTTAAAGTGCTATAAGCCATGGATGAGGAGAGAAAAAAAAAAATTGCTCTGGTCCTTCACTGGTGTTTCTCTGATTTGAAAAGCAAAGTGAAATGAAGTGAATAAATTTTCTGTTAAATTATATATTATTCACTACTATAATTTTTATTTAATTATTTGACAGATCATTAGGACAAATCTCTGGTGAACAGAAAAAAATGAAAAGCACTATGGCTAAAACTGGGCAAAATCTTCTCATTAGTATATCTATATCTACCATTCTGAGCTGTAAAGTAATAAATAAGCTTTTTCCTTACTATTTTTGTTGTGAGCATTAAATATATAACTAAAGGAGCAGAGGAAATAGTATAAATTTTTCCAAATGGCAGAGAAGCATAAAAAAATTCTCCAGGTTATTATTTCCTAAAAGGTGCTCCATGGAAACACTCGTCTTTCTATAGCTCTTAAAAAATAGTACATTTAAATCGTGTGTTTAAAGACGACAAGAAATGCTGTCATTTACCTCCACCTTATTCACCCCAACCCTTCCCTTGTATATTCACAATGCAAATGTAAAAATTATATTTTAATAAGCTTCTGTTTTCTTAAATGTTGTTTTATTTAGTATTCTTCTCACTTATTTTATAAATGATTTGTAAATGAGTATATATGTTATGTGTAAAAGCACATAAGATATAAACTATGGAAAGCACTGTTCTTAGTACTGAAATGTTAGGATTCAAGGAAATCTCGTTAATGAGATGTCTTACCTCAAATGCCATTCTTCGGTATATTTTATTTATTTAACCTAATTTATCAAGGATGATAAACTATATATTAAGTCCACATACTTGCCTATAATAAACATAAGACCCTATATTATTTATTAGTATCTAATACCTTTAAGGTGTCAAACTGTTTTTAAATACATTAAATAATAAACAGGTATTATCTGTGTCACCTCAAAAATTTACATGAAGCAACATAAAAAACAAGTTTAATTATTTAATAAAATAGAGGTTATAAGAGAAAGATGTGTAGAAGGTAGCTTATTTCCTTACCATACGTAACTTGAAATTTTAGAACAAAGCAAGATTTAGGCAGAATTGTTAGAGTAAGGTTACCATACATAATTAAATTCCAAGCATCAATCTCTAAAATAAAAGTATAATACAATTTTATAAAAAACAATATAGGCATAAATTTGATAATTTTCCAATTCCCCTGAATTATTATGTTAACAATGACTACATTAATTATGTCATATTAATAGTAGTTCATTTTTTGATGTTTGTGCCATTCTTTATTTACTCATATTGGTCTGCCCCACAGCACAATTCAAACTACAATTTGCCTAGATATAAAGTGAACTTTCTTCAAAGGCCCAGCAATCTTCTTGTTAATGTAGCTTGGAATTTCAAGGGCATACCTGATATAACAATGTGTTGTCATAAATATTTCTGACATTTATTCGTTGTACTTCCTTTAAAAGCAAGTTAATATTTCAAAAATAAATTAATAGTAACATCATTTCTCAGCTCAATTATAAAATATGCTAATGTGTCAGATATTCTTAATGCATCAAGATTGGCTGGGGACTACTGTAGCTTAAGTAAAAAGAATTTTAAAAACCAGTATTCCATGGTGAATAATTTAACCATATGGTCATTTGGCTTTGATTTAATTCAGCCATAGATGTTAGGAATTTTATGATGTACCGAGACTAGATCTACTCCTTCTAAAAAGGACATTCTACAGAAAAGGAGATATAAATAGTATGAAAACTTCATTTACTATATTTCTTTTCAAATTTTACTCTGGTCTTTTCAAACTCTCCAAGGAAGCATATTTCCTTTGGTATATTAGGAGTGACTTATTCAATTCGGCCCAAATCTGAGAGTACTGACACCATTAATGTGTAGGAATTATATTTTGGATGAACTTTGATAAATCAGGAACTATCAGGGAAATTTCTCACACTTAAACTTTAATTATGCCTAGATACAAAAGAGAGACAGAGAGACAGAAAAGAGAGAGAATGTGTGTATGTGCATGTGTTTCTGGAGTATAAAACTCCTGCACTGATTAACTAAAGCCTGCAATCTCTTCAAGTGCATTTTGAAAAAATCCAACACTGGGTACTTAAAATATGTGCATTTGTGTATTAAAATACATATGTACATATTTCTAACATGAGTATGTGTATCTACACTAACACATACCAATTCTTCAGGCATTAGCAATTTTGTTTTGGTTTTTCAACAAGGTAAGAGTTATGCTCCTGATTAAGTATTCACTTGATCTGGTTGCCCATGTTAAATCGATATATTCATGAATAGGCAATGTGAAGAAAATCTGAGGCTTGCTATGTGTACCCCTGAGAAGTGAAAGAAGATCAGGATCTCGGTGATGACAGGTAAAGTTTCATGAGTATGATTTAACAAAACATAGACAGACTTTTATGGATTCTATTCACTTTCTGTGTTTAAAAGGTAGCCATCCATGTATGCCTGTACATAGGATATGTCACTTCTTTGGGCATTTGCGTCTTTATAAAATGGGAATAACGATTCTTTCCTTATGTTCTTTGTGATTTTGTGTCAAGAGTGATGGTAATTGAAAATACTTCTACAAATATAAAGTTTTCTAATTCCTTCTATGTTTGTACCTGACTGTATTTGTCACCAAAATCTGTCAGGGCCGCATGAGACTGTAAGTAATAGTAAATGGAAGCAAAGAAAATAAATAAAAGAGATATAAAATGGAATTACCAATTAGAGAAAATGTGAAATGCATTTTTAAACTGACACCAATGAAAAACAGTGGTACAAGTGAAGATTCAGTGTAGGCCTCAATGTTCTGTGGTCTGTGTTACAACCTTGCACAGCCTTCCAAACAGCTCCAAAGAATCACAGGGGCTGTGAATATGCCACAACATATTTGAAAAAATAAAACTACCAAATATCACATCCTGAGAATTACCATGTTAATTATATATTTAATTGAGCAATATGATGCTTCATCCTCTTTTAAACTATCATTGCTAGCGGAATCCATTTAGCCAATCAAGAAAGATCAATGGTTATTTTAGGTAAAACATTTTGCTTATTCTTTCTAAAAACTATTCTGAAACTACAATTTACAAGCTTCCTTGTCCTGTTAATTCACTTCATGTTATGTCTTCCTGCTGGTGTTCATTTTCACTGCCTTCACTGTCAGATAGGTGTTTCTTCTCTAATTGCCACCAATGTCACTCTATTCACAAGGTGACACTTGCAATAGCAGCTTTGTCACCTAAATCAGTGTGAGCACTGTCTCTGTTGACCAGTACGTGAGCATCTGCCATCTACTTCTCTGATTGCTTGGTCCCAATTAAGAAGCTTTTGCTCAAATTAAATTTAGTCCACTGCATTCAGGTTTCAATAAGGGGAGGAGTATGTCAGAATTGCTTGATTCGATAAAAATGTACTTTTGTTACTCTTTTCATATCCCTGTCTCATTAATTCCATTTCTTGTTAACAGAGCATCTTTTTATTTTACTATGTATTGTTTAAGTTTATTCTTCATTCTGATGTTCATAGAACATACATGGGAACCAGTTAGTTTTGAAGTGTAGAGAAGGAAGAGACAGAACAGTGATATATTAAACATTACTCCTCAGAGATACAGGGCAGTCATTATTTTCATGAGAACCCCCGAAATTCCAAGTGCAATATTCTTTTCGCCTTTATTATTGCTTTTACGTAAATCATACCTGGGCTGAATTCTAATTTTTCTGCATTGTAACTTCGTGATCCTCAGCACGTCATTTAACCTGTTAAACATTTCTAATCATTAAGCCAGCCACATAGCTTTCAAGAGTTTGCACATATGATTTATTTTTACTTACTCATTACTTGATTACATTGATTCCTATAATGTTTCTTCCTTATTACAGGATAAACTGCAAGACCAAATGGCCAGATTTGCTTGTTTAACTTTATATTTCTAGTACCTACAACTATGCCCAGAGCATAGTAGATACTCAGTAAATATTGCAAAGACTATCTGAAAGATTCTGCATTATCTGTGCCAAAAAAGAGAATGATCATACTAGGAACTAGGTAATTTGACAGTCTGCTAAATAGAAATGTTCTAGTTGATATTATAAGTTTTTGTTCTAATGATTAAATACTGCTGCTTCCAGGATCCAGAATATATGCAACCGATTTGAAAACAGGAGAACTGACTGGAGTCAAACAATAGTCTGACCTGTAAATCACTAAATTAAAATCATCCATCCACTCAGGAGATAAAGTTTATATTTCTTTTTAAATACGTTTAACTTGCCTGGGTGTAGATAGTACAAATCACCTAATATTTTTAGATCCCTTCCAGTTAAGTGTCTCTAATCCTGGTTCAAAACTGTTGGAATCCAGGGTTACCAGCTATGATAAATCTTTGGCCAGGCTAACTAAGAGAGAGAGAAACAAAGAGAGACAGAGAGACAGAGAGAAAGGAAGACCCAAATAAATAACATTATAAATGAAAAAGATAAGAACCAACACCTCAGAAATACAAAGAATCATTAGAAACTATTATACACCAAAAAACTGGAAAACCTAGAAGAAATAAACATATTTCTGGACTCTTAAAATCTCACACAACGGAACCATAAAGAAATAGAAAATCTCAGTAAACCAGTAATGGGTAATGAGATAAAATCCATAATAACATCTCTCCTCAAAGAAAAGACTAGGATCTGATGGCTTCAACTGCAAAATTCTACCAAGTATTTAAAGAAGAAGTAATACCAATTCTACTCAAAATCTTTGAAAACACTGAGAAAGAAAGAGCACTTGTAAACCCAATCTATGAGGCCAGCATTACCCTGATACCAAAACAAAGACACAAAGAAGAAAGGTGTAGATCAATATCACTGATGAACCTTTAATACAAAATATAAATATAAAAATGTGGTATGTTGAAACCTAATAAAAAGGAATGTTTCAAAATAAGAGAGTATCCAAGAACACTGAGAGTTGCTAAAAGACTAAGTTATTATCCTTCAGTTTGGCATACTAGAGGTCACTGGTGACCTTAACAGGACACTTTTCAGTGGAGTAATTCATTAATTTATTCAAGAAATATTGCTATGTGCACACTGCATATGAGATACTCTTTAACGGGTATTGAGCGTGGTGAAAAAGAAAAATCTCTGCCCCTTGGAATTTACTTTCTAATAGCAAGGGAAAGACAATAATTAAATAAGTAAAATAAAAATTACATCACATTATGGTAAGTGTTATAAAAAAAAAACAACAAAGGAGTTAGTGAACATAATTTCACTTGGGATGAAAATGTTGGCAACATTAAGAAGGTAATTTTTGAGCAAAGATCTAGAAAAAAAGATGGAAATACCTAAGATCCTCCCCCAAAGAAACTGCTTCTAAAGAGATTAGGAAATTGAAACTATAATAGAATTTTTTCTTAATTTGTGTACATTTAATGGGTACAAATGCAATTTTGCTACATGAATATATTGCATAGTGGTGACGTCTGGGGTTTTAGTATAACCATCACCAGAATACTGCACATTCTACCCATCAAGTACTTTCTCAACCCTCACCTCTCTCCACCTGCCACCCTTCTGATTCTCTAATCACTATTTTTCCATACCCTATGTCCATCTGTACACATTATTTAGCTCCCACTTATGAATCAGAACATGTGGTACTGGACTTTTGTTTCTGAGTTGTTTCACTGAAGATAATGGTCTTTAGTTCCATCCACGTTGCTGCAAAAGACATGATTTCATTCTGTTTATGGCTGAATAGCATTCCATTGTATACACATCACATTTTCTTTTTTTTTTTTTTTTTGACACAGGGTCTCACTTTGTTGCCCAGGCTGGAGTGCATTGGCATGACGATGGCTCACTGCAGCTTTGACCTCCTGGGCCCAAGTGATCCTCCTACCTCAGCTTCCCAAGTAGCTGGGACCACAGGCATGTGACACAATGGCCAGATTTCTAAAAATTTTTTTTTGTAAAGATAGCATCTCTGTATGTTACCTGGGCTGGTCCCAAACTTCTAGGCTCAAGTGTTCCTGTGCCTTGACCTCCCAGAGTGCTGGGATTGCAGGCATAAGCCACCATGCCTGGCTATTACACATTTTATTTATCCAGTCATCCATTGATGAACACAGGTGGATTACATATCTCTGCTACTGTAAATAGTTCTGTGATAAATATAAAAGTGCAGGTATCTTTTTGATGTAATGCTTTCTTTTCCTTTGAGTATAAATTCATTGTGAGATTGCTGAATCAAAGGGTAGTTCTATTTTTGGTTCTCTGAAAATTCATCATACTGTTTTCCATAGAGATCGTACTAATTTAAATTCCCACCAAGACTGTGAAAATGGCCCCTTTTCTCCTTATCTTTGCCAACATTTATTCTTTTTGTCAATTTAATAATACTCATTCTGACTAGTGTATGATGACATAGCATTATGCTTTTAATTTGCATTTCTGTGATGATTAGTGACGTTGAGTATTTATTCATATGCTTGTTGGACATTTGTATATCTTCTTTTCAAAAGTACATGTTCATGTCCTTTATCTACATTTTAATGGGATTATTTGGGGCTTTTCTGTTGAGTTGTTTTGTTAGAGTAAGCAAATAGCCAGAAATGTACAGGCAAGGGAGCCCCTGGGGAAAGAAGAGACACTGCCCACTAATAGCACGCCCACTGACAGTCAGCAAATAAGGCAATGGCTACACTGGCTATTCTGGCCTCATGGTTGGGCTCCTCTAGTCCTAAAGTGGATTTATAAAGCCTTCCCTGGAAATAACCATGGTAGGGAGTTCTCTCATGAGCATCCTCACTCCTGCAGTAACTCACCCTACAGAAGCCTTTTGCTCAGATTTTTGTATATGGCGAGAGATAGGGGTCCACTTTCATTCTTCTTTCATTCGTTGGCATTCCAATTTTCCCAGCACCGTTTATTGAAAAGGGTGTCCTTTCTCCAGTAAAAAACACACTCCTGGGTGGAGACGTTAAATGCTCATGAGACTTTAAATGCCAATGTGACATATGTACTAGCATGTACAACCACAGAGCACGTGCACTCAAAGGGACTGCCTAAAACGTGATTGCAAGTGACAGCCCCTCACATACTTCATGAATAATTATGTAAGAATGCCACAGAGTCTCCCAGCACTGGCTACTGCTTGTTTGTTCTCTCGAGCAACCAACTCTGCTTCATCTTTCAGAGGGCACTGTCTCTTTAAAGAAGCACTGCTACTGCTATTTTTCCAGCTGGACCAGCCCAGAGCTGTATTCCAGCCAAGTCAACCCACCCCTCTCTTGGACATAATTTATCTTCCTTCGGTCATCTCTGCTACTTAACGCTTGCTGTGTGTCTCTTGGCTGAAATCTTTCTTCCAAGAAGACGAGAACTCAGGATTCTTGCACTTCCCAGTAACAGTTTGAGTTTCTTGTAAAACTTGAATATCAATCCGCGGCCACATGAATAGCTTGCAAATATTTTCTACCATTACAGCAGTTGTCTGTTCACTCTGTTGATCACTTCTTTTGTTCTGCAGAAGCTTTTTAGTTTTCCTTTGGGTATAAACTCATGTTGAGATTCCTGAATCAAATCATTGTGAGATTGCTTAGTTATATTTTTCTATAAATATAAATACATTAACATTTGTCTATTTTTGTTTTAGTTGTTTGTGCTTTTGAGATTCAGGCATGAATTCGTGGCCTACACCAGTGTCCAGAAGAGCTTTCCCCAGACTTTATTCCAGTATTTTCATAGTTTCAGGTCTTACATTTAAGTCTTTTATCCGTCTTGAGTTGATTTTTGTATATGGTGAGAGATAGGGGTCGACTTCCATTCTTCTGCATGTGGCATTCCAATTTTCCCAGCACCTTTTATTGAAAAGGGTGTCCTTTCTCCAGTGTATGTCTTTGCTGACTTTGTGGAAGATCAACTCACTGCAGATAAGTGGCTTTATTTCTGGCTTCTCTATTATGTTCCATTGATCTATGTGTCTTTTTATACCAGTACTATTTTGTTTTCATTGCTATATTCTTGCGTATAATTGAGTTCAGGTAATGTGATGCCTCTGGCTTTGTTCTTTTTCATATGATTGCTTTGGCTATTTAGGCTCTGCTTTGGCTCCATATAAATTTATGATTTTTTTTCTAATTCTTTGAAAGCTATTGGCATTTTTATAAAAACTGCATTGAATCTAGAGATTGCTTTGGGCAGTATGGTCATTTTAACAATATTAATTTCATCAATACATGGGCATGGGAACTGAGTTTTTGTTTATGACATCTTCAATTTATGTTATCAGTGTTTTGTAGTTTTCCATATAGAGCACTTCATTTACCACCTTGGTAAAATTTATTCCTGGGTACTCTGTTTCATTATACTGTTGTAAATGGGATTGTCTCCTTGATTTGGTTCTCAGCTTGATTGTTATTAGTGGTTAGAAACGTCAATGATTTTTGTAAACTGATATTGTATGCTGAAATTTTACATTTGCTTATCACCTGTAAGAGGTCTTGGAAGAATCTGTGGGGTTTTCTAGGTATAAGACCGTATCATCAGCAAACAGAGATAAATTGACTTCCTCTTTTCCAATTTATGTTTATTTCTCTTGCCTGATTGCCCCCACTAGGACATTCAGTACTATGTTGAATAGGAGTGTTGAAAGCAGGCATCCTTGTCTTACTGAAGTTCTTCAGGGGATTTCTTTCAACTTTCCATTGTTCAGTATGATGTTGGCTGTAGGTCTGTCATATATGGCCTTTATTTATTTTGAGATACTTTTTTTCTATGCCTAGTTTGTTGAAGGTTTTTAATTATGAAGAAGCGCCGAATTTTCTGAAATTCTTCTCTATTCAGATAGTCATATGTTTTCTTAAATTCTGTCTGTGGCGAATCACATTTATTGCTATGCATAGGTTGAACCATCACTGCATCCCTGTAATACAACCTATGTGATTATGGTGTATTATCACCTTATGTACTTTTAGACTTGGTTTGCTAGCATTTTGTTGAGGATTTTTGCATGTATGATCATCAGGGATATTGTCTGTAGTTTTTTTTTTGTTTTTTTTTTAATTGTTGTGTCCTTGTTTGGCTTTGGTATCAGGATGATACTGGCTTTGTAGAATGAGTTAGGGAGATGCATTCCTCCTCAATTTTTTGGAACAGTTTCAGGATTGGCACTAGTTTTTCTTTGTACCCCTGAATAGCATTTGACTCTGAATCCATCTGGCCTTGTGCTGTTTTGTCATTGTTGGGAGATTTAAAAGTACTGATTCAATCTCACTACTCATTATTGGTCTGTTCAAAATTGCTATGTCTTTCTGGTTCAATGTTGGGAATTTGTATGTTTCCAGAAATTTATACATTTCCTCTAGGTTTTCTAGGTTGTAACAGTTTAGTTCTTCACAATAGTCTCTGATGATCTTTTGTATTTTTTTGGTACTAGTTGTCATCTCTCCTTTTCCATTTATGGAAACACACACAAAAAAAACAACTAATTTGGTTGGCATACAACAGTGTGAAGTATACTAGATTGGTTGGTCTAGTTAAGGTGTATATCCCTATTCTCATAGCTAATCCACAGTTATATGGTCAAAAAATAACAACAGGTTTCTTCAGAAAGAATGACTGCAATAATGAAGCTATTAATTATGAGGGTACTCTTCAGGTGCATTTGGGAGGTATACATTTTGAAATTCATTATTATGAAGAAATGTTATTCATATGCTGAGGCAAATACTCCTAGAAAATAAGATTCAACAGTTGATTGAATGTATAAATGGGACAAATGAAATTTGTTTGGCAGTATAAATATGATTTATACTAAAAATTAAAATTGATATTTAAACAAATCAAGGTAATAATGGAAAAGAAAAGGTAACTTGAAGACCGCAGAATTAAAAGGCAATGCCTACATACATTTGGCAACACTTTAATCTCATGATGGAGAGAGACGCCCTGATAGTGTAAGCTACCTGATATAATACTAAGGTGAGGATTAGACCTGTATACTTGATATGCAGACAATATTTACTTTATCCTACACAAAGCTCAAAAACTTTACTTTGTACTTGTTTAGGTGAAAGTGTTACTATTTAGTATGTGTTTTAATTGAGGCAGTTTAATACAGATCCTGTTTTCTTCTAAGTGGTGTAAACACTTTTGCTAAGAAAATTGTTATACCCCTTTAATCTCACCACAACTACATCAGGTGCCCACCAATCCGTGAAATGGTTTAGTTTTCAGTGTGCTTAAAAGTGCTTAAGCAGCAATTTTAACCATGTGAAACTATGAAGGACTTTTATATTTTATTATGATATTGTATTAATTAATTGACGTATCTGTAACCATTTTTTACATTGCTGCCACACAGAAACAAAAAACAAATAAAACAGAGAAGCTAAATTTTTAAGATATGGTCTTTTTTTAAAAACAGGGTTTGTACTGTGAAAATTATAAGGAAAATTTGAGCTTACCTAAAATACATTTTAGAAAAAAATATTTGATTCATCTAAAAGGATACAATTCATACAGGAAACAAGAAAAAGCTAATGAATAAAAATACAACCTATAGTAATATATTTTATATATTTTTTAGCTATACGTGCTCTAATGGAAATATATTTTAAATTCCAGACTTAAAAGATGAGTCAAATAATCAATTATCATTATAAAGCATAAAATGTAAAGCAAAAAATAACTAATTCATTTAAACATTAATTTATTTAAAAATTTTCCCTTACCTGAAATATTTATATATAGATATGAATATATTAGAGAAAATGTTATTTGACTTTGTATTTAATTAGTCTTTTGGGAATACTGTGGCCCAAATAGTCATTTTGAGATATTGTGGACTGAAAAATTATCAGTGCTGACATAAACTTTTAAAAAATAAAAGTAATTATTTTCTCATGTTGTAAAAATTTTAGAAATTATACTATTAGAGTTGTTAGAGAACTATTAAAATATTTTTTCCAGTATAACATTTATTATTAATTATACAAAATATAAAAATAACACTAAATATTCTCCCTTATTTATTTCTACAATATATTTTCACATTATTTTAAATTTTAAATATTTTTTCATGAGTGTATATTTTAGAAGGTACCCGAAAAAAGCTTTTCTGAAGAATGCATTTTTTAAATATTAAAATATATGTTCAGCATTTTATAAATGCACATTTATCTAGTTTACTAAGGTATTAATAAATATATAAAGTATTGAAATTTTTTTTAGATTGGTTGTAGATTTACAGAAAAATTGTGAAGATAGTACAAAGGTCCCACATAGCTTATATCCATTTCCTCCTTTTTTTTTTTTTTGAGACGGAGTCTTGCTCTGTCACACAGGTTGGAGTGCAGTGGCATGATATCTACCCACTGAAACCTCAGCTTCCCTGGTTCAAGCAATTCTTTTGCCTCAGCCTCCCGAGTAGCTGGGACTACAGGCACACACCACCACGCCCAGCTAATGTTTTGTATTTTTAGTAGAGATGGGGTTTCATCACGTTTCTCAGGATGGTCTCGATCACCCAACCTCAAGATCCACCTGCCTCAGCCTCCCAAAATGCTGGGATTACAGGCGTGAGCCACTGCCCCGGGCTTTCCCCTATCATTAACATCTTATATCAGTATGGTACATTTCTCATCAGTAATGAACTACTACTGATACCTTATTTTTAACTGAAGTTTGTACTTCATTCTGATTGATCTATTTACATGTTTATAGTTTTAACCTAATGTTCTTTTTTGTTCCAAGAGTCTCTCCAGGATATTGTTCTGTTTGCTAAGGCTCCTTCTGGTTGAAACTGTGCATAATTTTTTCTAAAATTAGTATTTTATTCCTAGAAATTTTAAGTGTTCACAAACCAGAGCTCTCTCTTTGTCTCTCTTTCTCTCTCCTTCTCTCTCTCTCTATGGAGTCTACGGCAGCCCCCCAAGAATGTTATCAATATTAAATGTGTCCCTTGGCTTACTTAATTTTTGAGATGAAGTGGCAAGTTATTGTAAAATATAAGTATGTTAACAGATTTGGTAATTGCACCCCATTTTATTTAATTACAGTTACATTCCAAAGTTGTTTTCTAAGTGAATCAATAATTCAAATATTTATTGCTCTATCAGTCATGTTAGGCTAAGATAGATTGTAGCAACAACCTGCTCAAAAATGTTAATGACTTGTAACAATAAATATTTAATTCTCATTCATTTGGCATGCCTCTTGTGACTCACTGCATTACTTCTTCATTTTGTGGCCCTACTGAAAGAACAGACACTATCTGTGGCATGCTAGTTTTGTGGCTAAAGGAGTAGAGGACATACCAGAATTACATGAGAGCCCTAATGGGTAAGAGAGACAAATATAAACAGGCTGGTGCAATGTGGTGCCAGTAACCCAGGGATGGAGAGACGGAAGGTTAAGGAAGTATTTCTAGGTGAATGAATTTTCCAGGCAGAATCTAAAGAAGAGTACATTAACCTAGCAGAAAAGAAACACAAGAGTGCTCCAGGCAAAAAAAGTAACATATTTAAGTGATAAAATTTGAGAATTCCTTACTTCTTTTAGGGAATTGGAAGTATGTGGGCATGGCTAAGGAGCAAAGGGGGAGAGTGAGTCAGGGAATGAAAGAAACAGACTGGGAAGTTGCATTGTTTTGTGTATATTAGCTTAGTGATGAAGAGCCGATATCTATACAGATCTTGAGGAAGCCTGCTCCCTATATAAGATGAATAGTAATTTCTTGGCAAACTAATACATTTAGATATAAAACAGATTATAGTTTTCTACTTTTCTTACCAACAAATCCTATTGACATGGAGAATATGAAACAAAGGTTTCTATTTAAAACGTGAAATTGGAGGAACATACAGCAAACAAAATTAGGCAGATTGCAGACTTCTGTGGTGGAATGTGGAGGGCTTGACGTGCTATGCTGGAGATTTTAAAGATGTGCGAATCAGGACAGTTTCTCTCCATTGTCTCACAAGTTTTACTTTCAAAGGTGTTCTCTCACCACTGCTATTCAACATAATATTGGAGTTCTGGCCAGGGCAATCAGGCAAGAGAAGGAAATGGATATTCAAAGAGGAAGAGAGGAAGTCAAATTGTCCCTGTTTGCAGATGACATAATTGTATATTTAGAAAACTCTATCGTCTCAGCCCAAAATCTCCTTAAACTGATAAGCAACTTGAGCAAAGTCTCAGGATACAAAATCAATGTGCAAAAATCACAAGCATTCCTATACACCAATAATCAACAAACAGAGAGCCAAATCATGACTGAAATCCCATTCACATGTTGTACTGAACCGAGCATGGAAAGTCAACACCAAGACAAAAGTAGGCCAAATTGCAGGGTCTTTATTGCCGGCGACCACAGAGGACTCACGTCTCTCCAACCCGTGGCCCCGAAAAGGAGGGTGTCAAGACCTTTTATA
>CAUYLG010017724.1:0-10734 GCA_963573385.1 Cacajao melanocephalus | reverse complement strand
TTTGCTTAGAATTGACTTGGCTATGCGGGCTCTCTTTTGGTTCCATATGAAGTTTAAGGTGGTTTTTTCCAGTTCTGTGAAGAGAGTCATAGGTAGCTTCATGGAGATAGCAGTCAATCTATAAATTACTTTGGGAATTATGGCCATTTTCATGATATTGATTCTTCCTAACCATGAGCATGGAATGTTTTTCCATCTGTTTGTGTCCTCTCTTATTTCATTGAGCAGTGGTTTGTAGTTCTCCTTGAAGAGATCCTTTACATCCTTTGTTAGTTGTATTCTTAGGTATTTTATTCTCTTTGTAGCAATTGCGAATGGCAGTTTGTTCTTGATTTAGCTCTCTTATCTGTTATTGGTGTATAGGAATGCTTGTGATTTCTGTACATTGATTTTGTATCCTGAGACTTTGCTGAAGTTGCTTATCAGTTTCAGGAGATTTTGGACTGAGACGATGGGGTCTTGTAAATATACAATCATGTTGTCTGCAAATAGAGATAATTTGACTTCCTCTTTTCCTAATTGAATATGCTTTATTTCTTTTTCTTGCCTGATTGTTCTGGCCAGAACTTCCAATACTATATTGAATAGGAGTGGGGACAGAGGGTATCCTTGTCTAGTGCCAGATTTCAAAGAGAATGCTTCCAGTTTTTGCCCATTCAGTATGATATTGACTGTGGGTTTGTCATAAATAGCTTTTATTATTTTGAGATATGTTCCATCGATACCTAGTTTATTGAGAGTTTTTAGCATAAAGGGCTGTTGAATTTTGTTGAAGGTCTTCTCTGCGTCATGTGGTTTTTGTCTTTGGTTCTGCTTATGTGGTGGATTACATTTATAGACTTGCGTATGTTGAACCAGACTTGCATCCCTGGGATGAAGCCTACTTGATCGTGGTGGATAAGCTTTTTGATGTGCTGTTGCAGTCGGTTTGCCAGTATTTTATTGAAGATTTTTGCATCTATGTTCATCATGGATATTGGCCTGAGTCTCTGCCGGGCTTTGGTATCAGGATGATCTTGGTCTCACAAAATGATTTGGGAAGGATTCCATCTTTTTGGATTGTGTGGCTATTAATTGCTGCCTCAACTTCAGCCCTTGTTATTGGTCTATTCAGGGTTTCGACTTCTTCCTGGTTTAGGCTTGGGAGGGTGCAAATGTCCAGGAATTTATCCATTTCTTCCAGGTTTACTGGTTTGTGTGCGTAGAGTTGTTTGTAGTAATCTCTGATGGTAGTTTGCATTTCTGTGGAATCTGTGGTGATATCCCCTTTATCATTTTTTATTGCACCTATTTGATTCTTCTCTCTTTTCTTTTTTATTAATCTGGCTAGTGGTCTATTTTGTTGATCTTTTCAAAAAACCAGCTCCTGGATTTATTGCATTTTTGAAGGGTTTTTTGTGTCTCTATCTCCTTCAGTTCTGCTCTGATCTTAGTTATTTCTTGTCTTCTGCTAGCTTTTGAGTTTTTTTTTTTTTTTATTTTACTCCTCTAGCTCTTTCAATTTTGGCGATAGAATGTCGATTTTAGATCTTTCCTTGCTTCTCATGTGGGCATTTTTTGCTATAAATTCTTTTATAGACACTGCTTTAAATGTGTCCCAGATATTCTGGTACATTGTGTCTTCATTCTCATTGGTTTCAAAGATCTTTATTTCTGCCTTCATTTCATTGTTTATCCAGTCAACCTTCAAGAGCCAGTTGTTCAGTTTCCATGAAGTTGTGTGGTTCTGAGTTAGTTTCTTAATCCTGAGTTCTAATTTGATTGCACTGTGGTCTGAGAGACTGTTTGTTGTGATTTCCGTTCTTTTGCATTTGCTGAGGAGTTGACCAATTATGTGGTCAATTTTAGAGTATGTGTGATGTGGTGCTGAGAAGAATGTATATTCTGTGGATGTGGGGTGGAGAGTTCTGTATGTCTATTAGGTTTGCTTGGTCCAGATCTGAGTTAAAGTCCTGGATATCCTTGTTAATTTTCTGTCTCATTGATCTATCTAATATTGACAGTGGAGTGTTAAGGTCTCCCATTATTATTGTGTAGGAGTCTAAGTCTCTTTGTGGGTAGTTAAGAACTTGCTTTATGTATCTGGGTGCTCCTGTATTGGGTTCATATATATTTAGGATCATCAGCTCTTCTTGTTGCATTGATCCTTTTACCATTATGTAATGCCCTTCTTTGTCTCTTTTGATCTTTGTTGGTTTAAAGTCTATTTTATCAGAGACTAGGATTGCAACTCCTGCTTTTTTTTGCTCTCCATTTGCATGGTAAATCTTCCTCCATCTCTTTATTTTGAGCCTATGTGTGTCCTTGCATGTGAGATGAGTTTCCTGGATACAGCACACTGATGGGTTTTGACTTTTTATCCCATTTGCCAGTCTGTGTCTTTTGATTGGGGCATTTAGCCCATTTACATTTAAGGTTAATATTGTTATGTGTGAATTTGATCCTGCCATTTTGATGCTAGCTGGTTGTTTTGCCCATTAGTTGACACAGTTTCTTCATTGTGTTGATGCTTTTTACCATTTGGTACATTTTTAGAGTGGCTGGTACTGGTTGTTCCTTTCTATGTTTATGCTTCTTTCAGGAGCTCTTGTAAGGCAGGCCTGGTGGTGATGAAATCTCACAGCAATTGCTTGTTCATAAAGGATTTTATTTCTCCTTCTCTTATGAAGCTTAGTTTGGCTGGATATGAAATTCTAGGTTGAAAGTTCTTTTCTTTAAGGATGCTGAATACTGGCCCCCACTCTCTTCTGGCTTGTAGGGTTTCTGCTAAGAGATCTGCTGTGAGTCTGATGGGCTTCCCTTTGTGGGTAACCCAACCTTTCTCTCTGGTTGCCCTTAGCATTTTTTCCTTCATTTCAGCCCTGGTGAATCTGACGATTGTGTGCATTGGTGTTGCTTTTCTTGAGGAATATCTTTGTGGTGTTCTCTGTATTTCCTGTACTTGAATAATGGCCTGCCTTGCTAGGTAAGGGAAGTTTTCCTGGATAATATCCTGAAGAGTGTTTTTCCAGCTTGGATTCATTCTCTCCATCACATTCAGGTACACATATCCAACATACATTAGGTCTTTACACATAATCCCATATTTCTTGGAGGCTTTGTTCATTTCTTTTCACTCTTTTTTCTCTAATCTTGCCTTCTCATTTTATTTCATTGAGTTGATCGTCAATCTCTGATATCCTTTCTTCTGCTTGGTCGATTTGGCTATTGAAACTTGTGTATGCTTCACGAAGTTCTCGTGTTGTGTTTTTCAGCTCCATCAATTCACTTATATTCCTCTCTAAGCTGTTTATTCTCATTAGAATTTCATCAAACCTTTTTTTCAAGGTTCTTAGTTTCTTCGCATTCAGTTAGAACATGTTCTTTTAGCTCAGAGAAGTTTGTTATTACCTACTTTCTGAAGCCTGTTTCTGTCAATTTGTCAGACTCATTCTCCATCCAGCTTTGTTACTTTGCTGGTGACGAGTTGTGATCCCTTGGAGGAGGAGAGATGTTCTGGTTTTCGGTGTTTTCATCCTTTTTGCACTGGTTTCTTCCCATCTTTGTGGATTTATCTACCTGTGGTCTTTGTAGTTGGTGACTTTTGGATGGGGCCTCTGAGTGGACATCCTTTTTCTTGATAATGAAGTTATTTCTTTCTGTTTTTTTAGTTTTCCTTCAAACAGTCAGGCCCCTCTGCTGTAGGACTTCTGGAGGTCCACTCCAGACCCTGCTTGCCTGGGGATCACCTGCAGTGACTACAGAACAGTAAGGGTTGCTGCCAGTTTCTTCTTCTGTTATCTTTGTCTCAGAAGGATACCCACCAGATGTCAGCCTGAGCTGTCCGTTATGAGGTGACTCTTTGGATATACGGGGGTCAGAGAGCTGCTTGAGGGGACAGTCTGTCCCTTATAGGAGCTCAAGTGCTGAGCCGTGAGCTCCATTGTTCTGTTCAGAGCTGCTGAGCAGGTATGTTTAAGTCTGCTGCAGCAGAACTCATAACTGCCTTTTTTCCCAGGTGCTCTGTCCCGGGAAGGTGGGGCTTTATTTATAAGAAGTTCCTGATGTGCTGCTGCCTTTTTTCAGAGCTGCCCTGCCCAGCAAAGAGGTAGCCTAGTCACAGTCTGCCAGCAGAGGCGTTACTGAGCTGACGTTGGGCTCTACCCAGCTGCTGTGTGAACTTCCTTGTGGTTTTGTTTATAGAGGTATAGTAGAACTGCCTTGGTAATGGTCTGGTTCTGTAATGGCAGACTGCCTTGTTAATGGTGGACTGCCTTGGTAATGGCTGATTCCCTTCCCCCAACAGAGCTGGACCATCCTGGGTACAGCTGCACTTGCTGCGAAACTCTCAATCCAGAGTGTTTCAGATTGATGGTCTTTGCAGAGGTGGGACCTGCCAAGCCAGATCAGCTGGCTCCTTGTTTTAGCCCCCTTTTTTTCAGTTGAATGGGTGGTTCTGTCTCCCAGGTGTTCCAGGCACCAGTTGAAACGGCCACCCTGATTTGTGTGAGTTTTTGTGTGGAGACCCACTGCACCGCTGAAACAGCCATGCTGGAAACTCATGATGCTTTTCAGCCCGGGAATCTCCTGGTCTGTGGGCAGTAATAACTCACTTGGAAATGCAGTGATCAGTCACCCTCTGCATTGTTCTCACTGGGAACTGCACTCCACGGCTGTTCCTATTTGGCCATCTTGGAGCTAGAGTCAGTGTCTCCATTTTCTAAGTCAGGATAATCCTCTTGGTGATATTTAGCACCTAGTCCAGCTCTATCAGTTTATGAAGGTCTGTCACATATAGACAAAGGCCCCAATTCAAATAATATCCATCATTTCCTGGTTCTATCTTAACATTTCAAGAGCTATAAGGTAGTAGGAAAAGACTTCTGGTATGTTGTTTCCTTGCCATCATATTTGTGGTGTGAAAATCAGAAAGTAATACCTTCATCTGGGGAGGGAGGTTCGAAGAGGCAACAAAGTGCTGGTTTTAATTTTAGAAGAAACTACTAATTTTTTTTATTGTGGTTTACTTGTGATTTTTAAAAGTATGATTTCTCTTTAACTTACTAATAATCACACATGCAAATTAAAACAGTGAGATTTATTTCCTGACAGACTGAAAACATTTTAAAAAGTGGATAATGTCTGGTATTGCTGAGGACAAAAAGAAACAATCACCATTGGTAGGAGTTCAATCTGTGCTCCTTGAAAGCAGATTCTGAGATGGGGAAACGTGAGTGAGGGAGGCAGAAAGCCAGGCCTGGGGGGCCTTATCCAGTTGATTTCCACCATCCCATCATGGACGATTGGGGCTCGGTCCCTCTGGGCCCTTCTGGGGAGCTGTGTGGAAGGTGTCTTGCATTACACCTTCTACACAGAGATGTGGGAGAGGGTAGGGTAGCAATTACCCACCAACTCATGTCTTCACTGGACAGATGCTGGGCCAGGAGGTGTTACCCTTCCACGTTTCAAGTTTTGTGCCTGTGCAGAAGGTAATCGGCTTGCCATCAGCACCCTCACCTGGGGCAGAAGTGAGAGGTAACAGGGTGGGGCTGGAGTGAGATGCTGTGGGGCCATAGAGAGCTGTAGCCAGAGCAGAAGTAAAAGGTAGACCAAGATGTGAGGTGCTAATCTCAAAAAAAAAAAAAAAAAAAAAAAAAAAACTGAAAACTACTCATGAGATGAGAGAATCTTGGTGTTTAGACTTAGTTTAGTACTGCTCTGCACATCCTGAGATGATTCTCATCATTGACTTCCATCTCAAATTACAAAGAAAAATAATTTCTAAGATGAAAAACTAAAAGTGTCATTGTAGCAAAAGCTCTGAAACACAGGAAATCTCCAGAGAGCCTCCCCCTTCACAAATATTTATTGGCAATTGTGGGGTCCGTTGCTTCAGATGATTTAGTGGGCAGAGAATCTGCTGGGCCAACTGTAGTAGAACATGGTAATCTGTGGAAGCTGAGACAGACGCTCTTCCCTCTGTTTTGTGGACTACAGAGCAAGTCATATCCCATTCCAGTCTGAGAGAGGCAAAATAAACTAAGAATGATTTTTCTTTGAGGAGTGCTTCAAATGCTGGTAAAATCACAAGGCTACCTTCTTTATTTCCAAACAGATTAGTATAAAATACATGAGTATTGTTGTTAGCTCATTAGTATATGTGAAACCATTGGGAAGCCAACTTATTTAAAGGGAAGAAACCACGGATTAGGCAAAGTAAGACCATGGAAATATAATTGTTCATGTTATTTTAAATCACTTTTGATATCTCAGAGGCTCCCAAAATTTTGTCTTAATGATTCACCTTCTCTTTTAGCAGTAGGATATTGACAAAATGAGTAGAACCTAATTCCAGGAAGATTTAGGTTTTTAAAAGTTTTTCAAACATTAAAATGTTCAGGGGTGATATTCTTTAGGAATGTTATTGGAAATAAAAAAAAAAACCTTCTGAAATATAAGAACAATGCTAAGCTGATTTTTAAATGGCTTTTTCTCAAAGTAATTCTTTATCTTCCTGAAACAGCTGACTATATACTGGTACTTAGATTCTGAATTGATGACTGAGAGACCCAGGACATTTGCATTTTTCTATTCTCCAACTGCTTTGCGGGCTTGTTGGCTGGGACCAGTGCCCCTCCCTGAGGTTTCAGGCCCAGGCCCAGCTATTCCTATTCATGTGTCAGTTGCTAATCATCATCTGGTCTGGCAGAAGGAAGGGGCAGCTCCCAAACTGGCTGGCCTGTCACATACAGGGGAGCTGTCAGTCTCCTGAGAGGCTGAGCGTCTGTTTAGAGTGGCCCCTGCTAACTCAGCTGATTTTTGGCCCTTTCGCTTGTATTTCTTCCTTATTCCTTGGACGCTGTTTTCATCTTATTTGAAGGGAAGTATCTCAGCACTTTTCATACTTCTCATATTAATTTAATCAAGGATAATACTATGAGCTTAGGTAAGTGTCAAGAGGCCATTCTTAATAAGACGATGACATAAAATTACAATGGGTTGGGTTCTCTGTGAAAATCTGCAATTGCCCTTACATAGGGAAGTTATTAACATTATTGGATTCACTGCCTTCCTTAACAATGTACACCAAGAAGCCTGGACTGCTCTGTGAGCTTATTCATATCACGAAGATTTTAATTGTTTTTATTGCCATTACAATGTTTAATATTCCTTTTATTCTTACTTGCTTCTGTACTTTGCCCAAAATGAGTTGATTATTTTTGAAGGGAGGAGGACTACTCAATAATCCAGAGAACAAAATAAACGTGTCAAACTTATTGATGGAAAGACTAAAATCAGAGACGAACTCCTTCCAGAGAATGAGTAATCTAGAATTTAATTCAACTAGCATTTGCTGAAACCCCTGTGTGTCAGGCATTTTGCATACTGTCACCCCATTTAATTCTCTCACAACCCTTCTTCAAGGCAGACATAATTCTTCCCATTTTACAGACTTGAAAATAGAACCTTAGATTTAAAAATATTTTCCCAAATCACTTAGCTGGCAAATTGGTAGGATTGGCTTCTAACTCCAAATTCAGTATTTTTTCCGCTACACACTGCTGCTTCCAGGAGGAATAAATATATTCTTTGTACCATAGTCAGGCATTGCTTAATCAGTCAATAAATATTTATCAAGTGCCTATCAGGTACCATGCAGTTGAAGGGCTTTTGCATAGTGATAGTGTAGTAATCACTCACCGTCCCCCACCAGTCCTATTTTGAGCAGTAGCACATTTCCCAGCAGTTTGCTAGGGTTAGAAGGTTAGTTGGTGGCAAAAGTGAATTTCTTTGAATGATGCTGAATAACTCAAACAGGGTCCATAACTGCCATCTCTCCTCATTAGCATTGTGTTTTAACAGGGTACTGGAGTTTTAGCACAGATTTTTACCTATTTCACTAGAATGATCTGATAGGCATAGTAGGTATTCAAGGTACTCAAATAACGATATACTACTTTCACTTTTATATTTTCTCAGCTTTGCAAACTAAGTTCTTTACATTCACCTTCTTAGTAAGTCTGTTTCAAAGTTTGGCTCCATCCTTTCCTCCTCCTTCTTCTAAAAATGCTTGCATGGATGAGGAAGGAAAAAAAAATCTAACAAAGGTGCCAAGAAAACACTTTGCTTTATAAAGGCCTCGTAACTGAAGGAATGTTAATCAAACTTTCTCCCTAAATTAAATTTTGGGCTGACTCCAATGTGGAAAGCTCCAGCTGCAAAGGATAAAATCGCAGAAATTGTGAATACCTGAAAACAGGCAAGGGTTTTACTTATTCTTTGGTTTTGATGCTAATCTTTGCTATTAGTTTCCAGTAGGGTTGATATAAGTCCATTGGAGATGGACAAATGGAGATGGTCAAAACTGAAAAAATATGGGAACAAAAGGAGCTCATAAAAAAGCATTGTTTCATCATTAGTGAACAGTAGCAGATGAAAATCTCATTGTTCTTCAACTCTTAATTTTGGAATAATCCTTGGTGAAATGGCACCTCTCCTTCCCCATGTGCCTCCTTTTACTGAGTAATTAAAAGTTTAATTGAGCTCAAAAGGACAGAGTAGGCCTTCAGCATTTTATACTTGAAGTATAATCAGTATCTACTTTGTTTAAATGCATGGTGAAATGAAGAGATATACAATAGCACTTGGCATATGGTTTTTTAAAATAATTTTCCCCTTCGACACTTAACATGTCACTGAATTAGAAATTACATCATAAAATAGTGCTTTTAGCCAGATGACCCAAAAGCCAAGTCGGTACAGCCCAAGTCTGGCTTTTTTTTGAAATGATGATGAACCAACTTTATAGGACC
The DNA here is from genome assembly GCA_963573385.1 of Cacajao melanocephalus. Taxonomy (NCBI): domain Eukaryota; kingdom Metazoa; phylum Chordata; class Mammalia; order Primates; family Pitheciidae; genus Cacajao; species Cacajao melanocephalus. The sequence continues at coordinate 1,942 of CAUYLG010017724.1, read as the reverse complement.
TGAAAACCCACCACCAGAATTCATGTGCAATTCTGTATTTTCCTCCAGGGTCCTAGGGGGCGGGGAGGGGGAAAGAGAATAATGCAAATACAGCAAAAAATTTAAGAAACCTCAAAGGATTGGTGACTTGATTCCAGGACAGGAGAGGAAGTGAGACGCTTAAGATTATGTTTGGTTTATTAGTCCAATAAGGAAAAGAGCAGCTCCTAAACGTGGCAGATGGCAAGTTCTAGCCATGGAGAGTGAAACAGGCAGATTTGATAGAAAAGAAAGGGACAATTAGTGAGTATCTTAGGATCAAGTTATGTCCCTCCTGGCTCCTTAACCAGCCACCCGTAGGGCCATGGCAGACATACCAGGGATCTGGAGCTGCAAGATCTCCCCAGAGTCCCACAGTAGATTTAGAGCAGCACAGCCCATTGCAGTGGAGAATTGTATCACAGAATACGAAGCTGGAATTACAATCATTATTTTCTCCAAATACGTTAAACGTATTTGTTTGGTTCTATAGGAATATTGGCCTTCCATTACATAATCAAGGTTAAACAGGTTTGCTGTTATAAGGTTTTCTAAACTTTAGATTTAAGCCAGCATTTTTTTTTTAAGAAATACAATAGAAAATAAATCAGACCGGATTGTCTGAGTAAGGACAATGTGAGTCTTTTGTTTTGTGTGTGTGTGTGTGCATGTGTGTGTAGTGATGGGGTAAAGTGTATTCCTTACTGCAGGTTGCAGTAAAAAAGGATTCAAGATCATTGGGTTGGGGCTGCAGAATGGAATCAGTATTTACACATTTCAGTTCTAGATGCTGAAGCAGGCCCATACAGCAAAAATCAATTCATTGGCAATGAGTTTGCCACAAGCCAGTTCACCAAAAATCAATTCTAAAAACTGATTTGCTGAGGCACCAATTTATCACATTAGCTGGAGACTCTGCCCACATTTTAGTTTCCTTAAAGCTGTAGTGTAGCACTGTAGCTAGAGATTTATTAGACTTGTCAAATATCTATCAATTTGGGCTACCAATCTCACAGTTCAGATACCTGTGTCCCTTTCTGCTCCTGGCTCTGTGGATGTCTCTTGGGGTGACATAGCTGCAAATGAATTTTCTGACAAATTTTAGCAAATTTGTCATTTGGCAAATTGATTATTTGATAAATTGATTGTTATAACAGACAGACCCATTGCCTGCTCATATTCTCTTTCCTTTGGAATTATTTCCCAACCATTTTCATTCATAATGCCTTCCCTCTTTTCTAATCCCGTTCACATTCTCTCTCTGAACTGCACTGTCCATTGTGGAATGCTGTGCTATTCGCCAATTATGGACACTACATAATGATCATGTTTATGATGTAATTCATGAAAATGATAGCCCTGTACAAATAAAGTGCTAAATTCTACAGTTACACAATTAGAAAACAATGTAGTATATACTGCGCTAATTGCATGAGATTGACAATGTGTGCAATATATTAGTTTATTTTTCTCTAAATTTATCCTATACTCTCAGTAAACCAGCTTGAGACTTCAACCATCTCAGTATCAGTATCTCAGTATCCTCCACATTCAAGCACTAAACCTTTTCCATGTTTCCTAAGAAACTCCTTTCAATTCCATTTTCCCCATTTCCATCCTTTTATCAGAGTTTAGTTGTTCCTGGATTATTGAGACAGTTTACTCATTTATTTTCTCAATTTCTCTACCTTCTCCTCTTGTTCTTCCTCCTCCTCCTTTTAAAAAGTTTTATCAGTAAAAAGAAAAGAGAATAATCAAATAGATGCAATAAAAAACGATAAAGGGGGGAGAGAGATCCAAGATGGCCGATTAACAACAGCTCAGGATTGTAGCTCCCAGTGAAAGCGCAGAGAGCGAGTGGACGCCGCACTTTCAGACGAATTTTTGTTGCCCACAGACTAGGAGATTCCCGGCGGAGGAGCCA
>CAUYLG010017723.1:0-41929 GCA_963573385.1 Cacajao melanocephalus | reverse complement strand
TCGAAACCAGCAAACAGCTGCTAGATGAAGTAGAAGTAGCGACTGAACCCGCCGGTTCCCGGATAGTCCAGGAGAAGGTGTTCAAGGGCCTGGACCTCCTTGAGAAGGCTGCCGAAATGTTAAAGCAGCTCGACTTGTTCAGGTATGGGGGAAATAGTAATAATGGTTACCAAGGGTGGAGCCATTGCGCCTGAGCGGAGGGGACCTTTAGCAGTGAGAACCTTTCGTTCCTACTTCCCACTGTGATCTTGTGTACACAGTTTACATTCCCCACCTCTCTTCCCAGATGGTTGATATCCCACGACTCTGCTCCCTAGTGTCTGCTGATTGCATAGGCATTGGGTGTGAGCGCTCAGCCACGTTCCTGAAACTGGCCTCTGTTCCCCGTGCCTCCTCCCTCTGCTCCACTTTGAGCCTAGCCTCCCCTTCTGTCCCCCAGGAAGCAGACCACAATTTGAATGCCCAGCCAGGCTTCACTGCCTCCTTTTTGCTCTTCCAGCCGAAATGAAGATTTGGAAGAGATTGCTTCCACCGACCTGAAGTATCTGTTGGTGCCAGCGTTTCAAGGAGCCCTCACCATGAAACAAGTCAACCCCAGCAAGCGTCTAAATCATTTGCAGCAGGCTCGAGAACACTTTATAAACTACTTAACTGAGTGCCGTTGCCATCATGTGGCAGAGTTTGAGCTGCCCAAAACCAAGGACAACTCAGCTGAAAATCACACTGCTAATTCCTCCGTGGCTTATCCTAGCCTCGTTGCTATGGCATCTCAAAGACAGGCTAAAATAGAGAGGTGGGTCAATAGCTATAATTTGAGGGCTGCCCAGTGGCAGTGCTTTTCGGGGGTATGCTTTCTTGGTGGGTGGTGGGGGGCCAGAATGGTGTGTGTCACTTTCTTCGTTCTGATTGAGCATAGGCCCTGGGGACAGCAAACTGAGTTTTTCAAGAAGCCTCTGTTTTTGTTGAGATCCTAATACCTACCTGTCAGACCCCTACTACGTTGTGGTTGCCAACAGCAGCAATGCAGTTTAGCAAACTCTCCCAACCGTTTCCACATCACACCATAGCAATGTTCATATGGTACAGTGAGGTAGATGTCTCTGAAGTGCACAGTATCTCAAAGCTAGGCCATTTTGTGGTCCATTGATTGAGGAGCGCTGTTCAGACTACTGGAGCAAATGCGTAATATCCTGAACTCATCTTAGTCCTGGCACAGCTTCATCGTGTGACTTTGGAAAAGTTGCTTACTTTCTTAGTGTTGTTGTTGTTGTTTAAACAACTTTTAATGGGTGGTCATAGTGTCTAGGAACTATGCTAGGCACTGGGGATAGAAACTGCGTAGGTATTTGTGTGAGTATGAGTGGTCCCTGCCTTGGAGGAGCATACAAACTGGTGAGGAAAACAGGCATAGAAACAGAATGTCAATGTAAAGTGATGTTATGGAGGGATGCACAAGGTACTATGAGAGCAGACAGGAGGGGTACCTAACCAAAGGGAGCAGGAGAGAGGAGAAGGCCCCCTGGAAGAGGTGACTCCTGAGTTCTTTAAACATAAATAGGAATTTCCAGAGGAAGAAGAGAGGAGGGCATTAGCCAGCAGAGGTAACAGCTGTGGTAAAGGCACAGAGACATTAAAGGAACATTGGTGGGTGGAGATGTGTAGGACAAAAACAGCAGCTATAAGCAATTAGGTGATGGTAGAACACAAAGAGGGTGGTGGTAAGAGGGAAGGAATGATAATGAAGAATGTTGTAGGGTCCACACCAAGGAGAGCCTGGGATGTGAGGAACGTGAAGGAGCAACTTGTTGCTGAGAACTTGATAAGGTGTTTGAATCCCAACTCAAACAATGTGATTAATCAGTGTGATTTTTGGCAAGTTGTTTAATCTTTCAGTACCTTAATTTCTCCAGCTGCAAAATTCAAATAATAATAGGTCCTTCCTTATAAAGTAGTTTATGAGAATTAAAAGAGAAATACCTTATAAAGCATTTAGCACAATGTTTGACACAGTAAGCACTCAAAATCAGCTATTACTATTTGTGGCTAAGAGTATGGGTCGTAGAGTCAGAGACCTGGGTTTGAGACCCAGCTTTACTTACAGTCTGTTGGACTTTGGGGAAGGTATTTAACCTAACTGAACCTCAGCTTTCCTCATGTGTGAAATCTAAATAATAATGGTACAGACGGTCCCTGACTTACGATGGCTTGACTTAGAATTTTTTTACTGTATTGGTGCAGAAGCAGTCACAGTCAGGGGAATATCAGTAAATTACATGAGTTATTCAACACTTTATTATAAAATAGGCCTTGTGTTAGATGATTTTGCCCAACTGTAGGCTAATATAAGTATTCTGAGCATGTTGCAGGTAAACTAGGCTAAGCTATGATGTTCGATAAAGTGTATTAAATGCATTTTCAACTTACCATATTTTCAGTTTATGGATATAGCCCCATGGTAAGTTGAGACCCACGTGTACCTATCTCAGGGTTAATAAGCACAAATGGGAAAAAGCACATAAAACAGCACAATATCTGGCACATGGTGAGTATTCTATAAATGTCAGGTGCTATTAGGTAGGCCGTGCCAAAGAGCTTACTTTGGTTTGTGACTGAGATTCACTGAAGAGTTCTGTTTCTCTTTCTTTTTTTTTTTGAGATGGAGTTTCGCTCTTGTCACCCAGGCTGGAATGCAATGGTACGATGTCGGCTTACTGCAACCTCTGCCTCCCGGGTTCAAGCAATTCTACTGCCTCAGCCTCCCCAGTAGCTGGGATTACAGGAGCCCAACACCACGCCTGGGTAATTTTTGTGTTTTTAATGGAGGTGGGGTTTTGCCATGTTGGCCAGGCTGGTCTCGAACTCCTGACCTCAGGTGATCCACCCGCCTTGGCCTCCCAAAGTGCAAAGTGATGGGATTACAGGCGTGAGCCACTGTGCCCCGCTGTTTTTTTTTAAATAGTAGCATGATCATATTTGCAGTTTAGCACATTCTAACAGTAGTTAGGAAACAATGAGGGAAAAGATTAGACCCAGCTAAGTCACAAAGGTGACTAGGGTTTACTATGGCAGTGGCAGAGGGATGGGGGAATATATTTAGATATGAATCTACAGGAAACCTGGTGATCAGTTGTTTGTGGGCAGTGGGATAGAAGGAAGCAGCAAGGAAAGATGTTCATGTTTGTAATTCAGGTGGATGGCTATGAAATTTACTGAGATGGGAAAAGAGGAAGAAGAGAAGATGAGGGAAGGGGAGAGTATGAATTTAGTATTGAAACATGTTGAGTTTAAGGTGCCTAGAGGCCAGGTGCGGTGACTCATGCCTGTAATCCTAGCACTTTGGAAGGCCTAGGCAGGCGGATCACGAGGTCAGGAGATCGAGACCATCCTGGCTAACACAGTGAAACCCTGTCTCTACTAAAAATACAAAAAGATTGGCCGGGCGTGGTGGCATGCTCCTATAGTCCCAGTTACTTGGGAGACTGAAGCCAGAGAATCACTTGAACCTGGGAGGCGGAGGTTATAGTGAGCCAAGATTGCACCATTGCACTCCAGCCTGGGCAACAGAGCAATACTCCGTCTCAGAAAACAAAGAAGAAAAAACAGGTGCCTAGGAGATAAGCAGAGGTATCTGTTAGTCTGAAGCTCGAGAGACTTGGTCTAGAGAGCTGAAGATGATTTATTTATTAAAAAATATTTATTAATCCCTTCCTGTGTGCCAGGAGCTGTTCTAGATGTTAGAAAACCAGATAAAGTCAGTGCTGTTATGGAGCTTTTATTCTGGTAGTGGAGACAAACAGTAAGCTAGTAAATAATAATGTGATTTCAGCTGGTAAGGGCCATAAAGAATAATAAAGTTAGGGGATAGTGAGTGACTGAGGATATGGGCTAGACTGATATGAAATGGAATTTAACATCCTGACCTTTGTAAGAAGTTGGGGACAGCCTGTCAGCAGATAAGTTTAAATAGTGAGTTTGGTATCCAAATAATTATACAACAAAAAAAAAAAAACTGCAAGAGAAAGATGGAGCGGTCACATCTGGTTGAAGGGATGAAGAAAAGGTTTCAGAACGTAATGGCACTTGATACCAGGTGCGGTGGCTCACACCTGTAATCCCAGCACTTTAGGAGTCCGAGGCAGGTGGATCACTTTAAGTCAGGAGTTCAAGACCAGCCTGGTCAACATGGCAAAATCCTGTCTCTGCAAAAAAAAAAAAAAAAAAAAAATTAGCCAGGAGTGGTGGTGCACACCTGTAATCCCAGCTACTCAGGAGGCTAAGGCAGGAGAATCCCTTGAGCCCGAGAGGTGGAGGCTGCAGTGAGCTGAGATCAGGCCACTGCACTCCAGCCTGGGTAATGGAATGAGACTCTGTCTCAAAAAAGCAAGAACATAAATGGCATTTGAGATGAGTCTTAAAGGATTGTTAAAAATAGAAATTAGGCTAGGCACGGTGGCCCATGCCTGGTAATCCCAACACTTTGGGAGGCCAAGGCAGGAGGATTACTTGAGCCCAGGAGTTCGAGATTAGTCTGGGCAACAAAGTGAGACTCTGTCTTTACCCCCTATCCCCCCTAAAAAAATAGCCAGGTGTGATGGCACAGGCCTGTGGTCCTAGCTACTCCAGAGGCTGAGCTGGGACGATCACTTGAGCCCCTGGAGGTTGAGGCTGCAGTAAGCTGTGATCCAGCCTAGGTGACAGAGCAAGACCCTGTTTCAAAAAGATTTTCCTGATTGTAAAATTAATAGTGATCATTGTAGAAAGTATGCAAAACAGAAGAATATTTTTAAATTTAAAAATAAGCCTCAATCCTAGTACTCATAGATGATCATTGTTAACTTTCTGATGTGTTTCCTTTCAGATACATAGTTATTTGAACTAATAAATTTGGAATGCTGTAAATAGAGCTTTTTATCCTGTTTTTTTAACCTAACATTATTCTGTGAGCATTTCCTCATGTCTTTTGAAACCGTGATAGTGAATGGTCATGAATGTTTCATGCTACAGTTACACCATAATTATTTAACCTAATCTGTTATTGTCAAATATTTAGACTATGGTTTTTTGCTAGTCTGAGTAATGCTATAAACAAGCATCTTTAAATGCATCTGTCACCGTTTCCTTAGGGTAGATTTCTAGAACCAGTGACTGGGTCAAAGTGTTTGAATATTTTGAGGCTTTTGATATATGGTAAAAGTGTTGCTTTCTACAATAACAGAGTTTCAGAATATGTCCCACTGCACTTGTCTTGGATGTTAACACTTAGAAAATCCAGTTTGGCAGCTGGGCACAGTGGCTCACGCCTGTAATCCCAGCATTCTGGGAGGCCGAGGTGGGTGGATCACGTGAGATCAGGAGTTTGAGACCAGCCTGGCCAACATGGTGAAACCCCGTCTCTACTAAAAATACAAAAATTAGCCGGGCATGGTGGTGGGCACCTGTAATCTCAGCTACTAGGGAGGCTGAGGCAGGAGAATTGCTGGAACCCCAGAGGCAGAGGTTGCAGTGAGCCGAGATGGCGCCATTGCTCTCTAGCCTGGACCCACAACAGCGAAACTCCCTCTCAAAAAAAAAGAAAATCCAATTTGGCAAACAAAAAGTATCTATTGTTTCGATTTGCATTTCTTTGGCCTGCCCACTTTGAACATTTTTCTTAAATGCCTGACAAATATCAACGCTATATTAATGGCTCCCGCATTCATATCACTAGCCCAGACCCCTCCTGACCTTCAGACCCATACTTCCAACACCCTTCCTTCATGGGTGTTTCAGACATGTCATATGTTGAACCCTTGGCTTTTTAACCCCAAATGTGCCTCTACACCCATGTCAGTAAGTGTGGTTTTTACTTAGGTTTTTAAGCCAGAAACCTAGGATAATCCATAATTGTCTTCCCTCCCAGATACCATCTCATTGACTTAGGTTTTTAAGGCAGAAACCTAGGATTTAGCTTCAATTCCTCCCTTTTTCTGAATTTTCACATGCAGTCCATCAGCAAAGGCCAGTCCATTCTAGCTACAAAAGGTGTCTATCCTGTTTCTTTCCATATCCACTATCATACCTCAGTCTAGGCTACCAACATTTCTCACGTGAGCTAGACAAATCTGTTCCAAAGCCTTGTGTGGCCTGCTGCCTGCCTCTTTTCAGTTTCACCATGTGTCATTCTCCCCTTGTTCACTAGACTGCAGCCACAATGACTGTCCTTCAGTTCTTTGAATAGAGCCAGCTTTGTCCCTCTATAGAAGCTCTGTGTGTGCAGTTCTCTTTGCATGGAATGCTTTTCATATGGCCAATTCTTCATCCTCTAAGTCTCGGCTTAAATATCACTCCTCAGGCCTTTCTAGACCAGTCTCTCTAAGTAGTTAACTGTTATTCTCTCTTTGCTTCATGTTTGTTTCCTTCTTGGCACTTATGTGCAGTTATTTCATGTGTGTGTCTTTCTGAGTTTTGTCTCTCTCCCCTAGTAGGGTGTATATACTCCATGAGGGCACAAGCCATTTCTTATTCACTGTGTTATGCTTACCATAGAGCTTGGCATATAGAAATTACTCAATAAATACTTATTGTGGACAAGCAGGAGAAAGAAGAACAAAAGCCCAAAGCCGGGGTATATTTAGGTATGTTCGAAGACTAGATAATAGTCTGGTTTGGCAGAAGCTAAGAGCAGTATGGTTGCAGCTTTGCATAAGGAAGTGATGTGTATATAAAATATTGAAAAAGAAGAGAGGCAGAGGGAGAAATACAAGTTAGCATGTTATAATAGTACTTCAAATAGGAAGAAGCAATAAAAAATGAAGTTACAGCTATCAGAGATATTACTTTTGCAAGAAGAGTTTACATGGTTAGAAAACAAATTACTCAGATCCTTATTTACTTTCTGGAAGTCCCCTAACCCCATGCCTTTAGATACTGAGGCCATCTTACATAAAACACGTGAATGGTATATCCTCTCTCTCAAAACCTGTTTCTTCATGTGTGTCCTCTAATTCCCATATTTGAAGAGTGAGTATGAGTCTGGTTGGGTAACAGCACCTCCATCCTTTTGAGAGAAATCGAAAAGTGGACGCTGGGTAAGTATTGAGTCTAGTTTTGGATTTACTGAATTTAGGTTCTAAAGTGACAACTGGATAGTCATAGACAGATGGAAATGTGCAAGTAAAATTTATGAGACTGTTTTGTGACTGATGTGAAAAATTTAGGAGGCCTCTGCTTTGGTGGGTGTAGATGCGTTTGCCAAGGAAAAACATGTACACAGAAAAAAAGTGAAGGATAAAACTTTGGGGCAAGTTAAGGGAGAAGGAAGAGGAAGGAAACAGCAGTCAGAAACTCAGTACGGTGGCTGGGTGCGATGGCTTATGCCTATAATTCCAGCGCTCTGAGAGGCTGAGGTGGGTGGATCATGAGGTCAGGAGACCAGCCTGGCCAACATGGTGAAACCCCGTCTCTACTAAAAATACAAAAAAAATTGGCACAGTGATGGATGCCTGTAATCCCAGGTACTCAAAAGGCTGAGGCAGGAGAATTGCTTGAACCCGAGAGGCAGAGGTTGCAGTGAGCTGAGATCGTGCCACTGCACTCTAGTCTGGGCGACAGAGCAAGACTCCATCTCCAAAACAAACCAAAAAAGAAAGAAACTCAGTAAGGTACAGGTACTTACTGGAGCCTGGAAAAGAGAAAGCAAATGTTAGGTCCTCTTTGAAGCCTTTCTGTAATTATCTTCTCTCCCAGATACCATGGCATTTAGTTCATGTTACTTATCACAGTAAAACTATCTGTCAGTCTCTAGACTTGAAACTCCTCAAGGTCAGAGACCTTGACTAATTGTATCTCAGTATCCTAAATATATCATTGTATATAATTGTATCCCTTGGTGCCCAGCACAGTAATTGGATCATAGTAGGTACTTGGAGGTGTCTTTGGGAGAGACAGAGTGGGCATAAAAGAGATGGAAGCAAAATGCTGTAGCAGAAAAAGCCTAGACTTAGGAGTCAGACCTGGGATAACTAATCCAATTTCTACCACTTAACAGCTGTGGCATCATTTAGCACGCCCCAGCCTCAGTTTCTTTATCAGCTAACAGTATTGCTGCTTACAGAGCACTTTGATATGTGTTTTTCCATCTGATCCTTTTAACAACCCCATGAAATAGACATTCTTATCCCCATTTTAGAGATAATAAAATGGGCTCTGAGAATTTAATTGCCCAAGGTTACATAGCTAGTAAGTGGCTAAGTTAGGATTTAAACTCAGGTCTTCAAATTCCCAGTTCTAGTACTATTCACACTGTAGCATAGAAAAGGGAATAGTAGGCTAGGTGTGGTGGCTCATGCCTGTAATCCCAGCACTTTGGGGAGCCGAGGCGGGCAAATGGTTTGAGTCCACGAGTTCAAGACCAGCCTGGGCAACATGGTGAAACCCCGTCTTTACAAGAAATACAAAAATTAGCTGGCTGGTGGTGCACGCCTGTAGTCCCAGCTACTCAGGAGGCTGAGGTGAGAAGGTGGCTTAAGCCCGAAAGGTCGAAGCTGCAGTGAGCTGTGATCGCACCACTGTATTCCAGCCTGGGTGACAGAGTAGAGACCCTGTCTCAAAAATGAATAAACAAAAATAAAGAGAAGAGTGATCCTTCGAAAAGGTTGAAAAATGAGTTGAGGGAAAGTGTTTCTAAGACAGGGGAAAGGCACCAGTAGAGTGAAAAACTAGCTGCTAATGATGAAGAAGATGATCAATAAATAGAGTGAGGCCTGGAAGAACATGTGGGAGGGACTAGACTGACAACAAAAGTGGAATGGTAAAGACATTGCCTTTGGTTGGGCACAGTGGCTGGTGCCTTTAATTGTAGCACTTTGGGAGGCTGAGGCAGGAGGATCCTTTGAGGCTAGGAGTTCGAGATCAGCCTGGGCAACATAGTGAGACCCCTGTCTCTACAAAAAATTTAAAGATTGGTTGGGCATGGTGGTGTGCATCTGTAGTCTTAGTTACTCAGGAGGCTGAGAGGTAAGAGGATCACCTGAGCCCAAGAGGTCAAGGCTGAAGTGAGCTGTCATCACACCACTGCACTCCAGCCTGGGCAAAGAAGCAAGACCAAAACAAAAAAAAAACAAAGACGTTGCCCTGGAAATGCCTTGGTAGAGACAGAATCAGCTCCTTAAAGACAAGAATAAAAGAAGAGTGAAGTTACAGAGATGTTATGGTGAAGAGGGAAATTGAATTCTACATTGGCTGGCCATCTGGTGAGTGTGATGATAATAGTCTTCACAAGAGATGAGCAAAAGCACGGCTGAGCAAGGGTGACCACTCAGCCAAAGTCTGACAATAGTGATTTGTAGTAGACCCATTTGACACAAGTTTCTAATTCCTTAACTCTCTTCAACAGCTTGGGAACAGAAAAAGGGAATGGTGAAAGTTGCCCAGGGTCAGAAGGGTTACAAAGAGAGGGGATTCTAGGGTAATAGGGAGTGTTTCCATGTAATGGCCCACCATGGGGAATATGTAACAGTGATGAAGGTCTGAGACAGTGGTTTTCAGTCTGTTCCTTGGAGCCCTGAAATTTCACTGCAATGCCTGGGGTTGGGTGAGGTGGGGGGGAGGGGGGATGTTGGCAGCCCTCCTGATTTAGCCAAGGTAAATACTTTTACTTGTTTATTACTTATGGGAGTTCCATGGCATCTCTCATTAGAAGAAAAAGTTCTTTTACTAAGACAAAACAGTTTTAAAAACACTGGGTTAGAAGTTTAAAAGATGATGAGCAGGCTGGGCATGGTGGCTCACACCTGTAATACACTTCAAGAGGCTAAGGCAGGCAGATCACCTGAGGTCAGTAATTTGAGACCAGCCTGGCCAGCATGGCAAAACCCCATCTCTACTAAAAATATGAAAATGAGCTGGGTGTGGTGGTGCATACCTGTAATCCCAGCTACTTGGGAGGCTGAGGCAGGAGAATCGCTTGAACCCGGGAGGTGGAGGTTGCAGTGAGCTGAGATCGTGCCACTGCACTCCAGCCTGGGTGACAGAGCGAGACTGTATCTCAAAAAAAACAACAACAAAAGATGATGAGCAAAGTCAGAAGCTAGGAAGTAAAAGAAAAGGAGCAGAGTACAGTAGTTAGGCTTTAAGCATGCAGAGAATGGGAAAAGAAGCAAAAGAACCTTATTCAGAGGACTACTAGACTAATCCCAAATTTACCCTGAATTGTAGACGTCCTAAGGTCCTTGTATGTTCTTTTTTACCTGTGACTTAGGTACATCCAGGAAAGAGGGTTGGGGATGGGAGTGAGACTGGAGTTAAACATTCTCAAGTAATATCTCTAATACCATTCATGAACTAGGAATTGTAGTTCTTTGTCATGTTTTACTCAAAAAGCTACCTAGGATGATGGTGTTTCAGTTATTTGTAACATTATAGTAAATGTCCACTTGTTAGGTAAAAGGAATGGAAGAGCCTAAAAATTTTTATAATAGCCTTTTCAGAAGGTGATTCTTGACTTCTCGTGGGTCATGGACCCCTTGTCCCTTTGATAATTTGATAAAATCTATAAAAATTTCTCAGCCAAAGAAAAAGCGTACAGGTAGAGATCTGTATAAAATTTGAGGGAGTTCAAGGGCCACCCCACCACCCTGAACTCTCTATGGACTTCAGCTTGAGACTTACTGATTTGGTTGAAGACCTACAGAGGAACATCTGATTCTGGAGAGTCTAGAGCGGGATTTCAAGTAGAGATATTTCAAGATACGTCTCTTGGAAATCTTGATGTGTTTTCTTCTCTCTTTCCTTCAAGCTCTTACATCCAGTAAATCAACAAATCCTGTCTATTTTATATTTTAAATACACGCACATCTCACTATCTCCGTCGCTACCTTTCTATTTCAGGTCACCATCTCTCACTTGGATTGTGGCTGTATCCTCTTAATTGCTTTCTCTACTTACATCCTTGCCTCATAGCCTTCACAGCCCATACTCCACACTGCAGCCGGAGTAGCCCATATTATGTCACTCTATTCACGTCACGTATTCTATTCAAAAGCCTCCAGTGGCTTTCCCATTCAAAATACCATGGTATTTGATATTTTGGTTATTGTGACCTACCAAGTTCTATACATTACAGCCCTGGCTATGTCTGACCTCATTTTCTATCACTCTCTATCTCAGCCACACTGGCCACCTGGTTATTTCTCAGCCATGTCAGCCCAGGCGTACTCTCACCTCATGGCCCTTGTATTTGCTCTTCCTCCTTAGCATACTCTTCCAGATATTGGCATATTTTCTTGAAAACTTTGTTCACTGTCATCTCTTCAGAGAGGTCTCGTCTGACTACCTTGTATATAGTAGCACCACTACTTTTGCACCATCACTGTATGCAGTTGACCTTTTTTTGCTCTTTCATAGCACTTATCACAACCTAACGCATCTATTTCTTTTTGTCTACTCCCACTAGAATGAATGCTTCATGAGAGCAGGGACTTTCTTTTATACACTGCTGTGTCTCCAGCACTGAGAACGGTGTGTGTCACACCATAGGCACTCAGTAGATATTTGTCAGATGACATACTAGAATGCATCCTGCAAAAGAAGGCAGCTAGGATGGTTGAGTCTTCAGATGATATAAGAATGAGCCAGAAGAGCTGGAAACGTTTTGCCCAGAAGAAAAAAAGAGTTGACCATTTTTTAGGCTGTTTCACGAGGCATTCCTGCATAAGTGGCAGGTAAATGACCCCTAAGAGTCTATGATTTTTTGAAGGTGTAGTTCTCAAAATGGAAGCATCATAGAAAGCACTGTGTTTTGATACTAAGCACCCACCCTAGTAAAGATCAGTATAATCAAATGACTAAGGTACTCATCGTCCCTAAAGGACTAGGTGAGATCTGGTTACTTCGGTATTTTTCTGGCTTCAGAATGTATTCCTCAGCCCCTGCTGGGCCCTTACTTGTCATCTGAAGGAACTGCCTAGTGGCAGACTCTGGGGTATAGAATCTATATTATTGCCAAGGTGGAAATCGGCGTGCTTACTACCTGGTTGTTTGCAAAGATAAAATCTTATTGAGGCCTTCTTTTGAAGGAGTGCCTCTTTATTTGTAACTTCATGGGTAATGCTTTTCTGTGGAACAGATACAAGCAGAAGAAGGAGTTGGAGCATAGGTTGTCTACAATGAAATCTGCTGTGGAAAGTGGTCAAGCAGATGATGAGCGTGTTCGTGAATATTATCTTCTTCACCTTCAGAGGTGGATTGATATCAGCTTAGAAGAGATTGAGAGCATTGACCAGGAAATAAAGATCCTGAGAGAAAGAGACTCTTCAAGAGAGGTAAGCCTGGCCAAAGAAAGCTACTGCCAGAGATTTGAGTATTCTATAGGAGGGTAATGAAATTAAGATCCTTTTAAGTCTCCATAAAATCACTGTTTTTATCAACATGAGTATAGAAAGGCCAAAGGGTCACTAGGATAGCTTTCTCTTTAGTTGAATGTGTTCCCCAGTGCTTTTTAATCTGTAACACACTTGTAGTTATTTGTAATTTTGTAGTACACCGTGGGGAACGGAAATGTCTCTGAAATGAAAACTGGTTGGTTGTGGAAAGTGGTGGCTGCTGAAGGAACGCATAGAGAGTTAAACCTTTAAAATCTGTGCTGACTGGCAGCCATGGTGGCTCATGCCTGTAATCCCAATACTTGGGGAGGCCAAGGTGGGCAGATCACTTGAGGCACGGAGTTTGAGACCAGCCTGGCCAACATGGGAAAACCTTCTTCTAGTAAAAATACAAAAATTAGCCGAGTGTGGTGATGTGCGTCTGTGATCCCAGCTACTGGTGGCCGAGGCAGGAGAATCACTTGAACCTGGGAGGCAGAGCTGCAGTGAACAGAGATTGCACCACTACACTCCAGCCTGTGTGACAGTGAGACTGCCTTAGGCATTATTTTAAGTTCTGTACATAGTTTAGCTTATGACAACTTGGAAATATATAGAAATCTTTAAACTATTAATCCTTTTTGACCACATAATTCAATCTCTGGGTTTCTACTCTAGGTAAATAATTACAAATGCAGAAAATAATTTATTTTAAAAAGTATTCATCACATCAAAAGAATAGTTAGACATAGCATATTTATATAAGGGGCTTCTATGTAGCTATTAAAATCATATTTAAGAGGGATTTTGAGTAATACAAAAACTTTATAGGCCGCAATATAAAATGTGGTATAGTGTAATCATAACTATGAAAAAATAAAGCATAGAAAGATTTTCGAAAGGAAAATATCAAATGGTTAAAAATAGTTGTCACTAGGTGATATTTTTGATCTCCTACTTAGAAAATTACATAATTTAGACAATTACATAAGCTATAATTATATAATTTTTCTAAATTATACAATTAAGTTTGCATTGATTTTATGATAAAAATCTGAGAAAAATATTTTATTAGCACAATAACTTAGTATAAAGCCTTCAATTCAAAGTTTGCAAAGAGATAGATGAATTCAGAACTCTCAAGTTTTTCCAAAATTGTTATAATAAAAGCAGCAGCAACAACAAAAACTCCACAACGTTGGTACTTTTGTGATTCTCATTTTATAGATGAATAGACAGTGGAGCCAAGAGATTCTGCAGAGAGGTAAAGTAGCTTTTCCAAAGTAGCACAGAAAGTCCTTGGCCTGTACTCTTAACCACCATGCCATTTATTGCCACTATTGGTTCAAAAGATAGTACCAGAAAATAAACAGGACTTGGTATTCATATAACTTTTTTTCATATACCAGCTCATGTACCACTGATTCACTGTCTGACTCTAGTTAATTAAATAATGTAAAGATCAATTTCCAATCTGAATATGTATAATGATGTCCATCTCAGAGAAATTCAGTGAACTTTATACTGTATATCAAAGCTAACAATTATGGAAGTCTAATAAATATTAGCTCAATATGAGTATAAATTGAATACAAATATTTATTTATATCTTGGCCATTTTGCTGAAGAGTTTATAAACATCTTTTTAAATTTAAATATTTGACACATATTTGAACTGGAAATAAATGCCTATCATATTATCTTATTTTTAAATAATATTAGTAGGTGAGGGAATCAGTATACTTTTACCCTGTCTCCCCTCTTTTTCTTTTTAATTCCAGCTATAGCTATTTAAAAATATAATCTCTACATTGTGTTCAGTAACCATAATACACATGTTTATATGTGATTAAGTTACCACTGATAAAAGGAATTAATAATCATTGCTAGCCAGTTTGCATGGCATTTCCAGACAACTCTTGGTTGTTGAAGTTTGTCCTCTAACAGTTTATATAAGATAAGTGATGGAAAATATATTCTCTGGGTTCTCACATACTCAGAAAAGTTTTTCAAGGCCTTTATACTTGCACAATAGTTTGGCTAAGAATGCAATGTTTGGGTTATACTTTCTTTGTGGCTTTTGAGAATACTGCTCTAATGTTATTGAGTTGAATGTTTCTTTGTAGACATACAAGGCCAGCCTGCTTATTTTCTTATTACAATGATGTGATTATTATACCCGGAGATCCAAGAAAGTCTTTATTTCAGAATTCCAAGATCTTACTAGGATATATCTCAAAGCTTACCATTCTGTGCCTTTATATTTTTGGTCTGAGACACAATACTTTCTTTAAATCAGAAAGGAACTTCATTTATATTTTATGTTATTCCCTTTCCTTTGCCCTGTTCTTTATATGGCCTTCCTGGCTCACTAAAATCTCTTAACACCTAGGAGAGTGAAGCAGAATAAATATTTACGGCATAAACAAATTATAGTATATGATTAACAAAACTCCTTAACTTTCTAGAGCCGTAATCAAGAGGCAATATAGAATAATGTTAAAGAACGCAGCTGCCCAACCTTTCTGGCACCAGGAATGAATTTTGTGGAAGACAATTTTTCCATGGGAAGTTGGGGATGGTTTTGGAGTGAAACTGTTCCACCTCAGATCATTAGGCATTGTTTGGATTCTCATAAGGATCACACATCCTAGATTCCTGGCATGCGCAGTTCACAATAGGGTTCAGGCTCAAGAATCTGATACCGCTGCCAATCTGACAGGAGGCGAAGCACTGGACAGGTACCGGTCCATGGCCTGGTGGTTGGGGAACCCTGTTTAAGAAACCAAGCACTGCATATTCTCACTTATAAGTGGGAGCTGAACAATGAGAACACATGAACATGGGGAGGGGAACAACACACACAGGGACCTGTCCGTGGTAAGGGCAGGGAGAGCATTAGGAAAAACAGCTAATGCAGGCTGGGCTCAATACCTTGGTGATGGGTTGATAGGTGCAGCAAACCACCATGAAACACGTTTACTTATGTAAAAATCCTGCACATCTTGCACATGTACCCTAGGACTTAAAATAAAAATAAAAAATTAGGGAAAAAGTTCTAATTATTAAAAAAAAAAGGATACAAGCTCTGAAGCTAGCTATGATGCTAGACAAGTTTCTTACCTCTCTGTAACTCAGTTTTCTTATTTCTATAAAGAGGATGTTAACAGTATTCACTTTATGAGTTTGATATAAGGATTAAATAAGTTGAGTATGATATAATTAAAGTAGCACTTGGATGATACGTGTTGTTGATGTTATTGTTATAAGTGTTGTTACTATTATTATTTTGACAGAATTAAACTGCAAATTCAATGAGTCTTATGGAAATAAAATAAAAATCAATCGGCTACTGGTTCCTACAAAATCAGAGACAGATGTCCACAGTACAAGGCATCCAATAACATAAAAGAACCAGTTGAATCATAGATAAGTGAAAACGTTTTATAAATAGATAAAAAGAACATTTAGATGAAAATAGCTTTTGAGGACAGATTATTTGATGAACTGTTTCCCATGCATTCATAATTAACAAAATGAGTTAAACACCGCAAAGACAGTTTTAAGCAGAACGTGGTTTTCATACACCTTAGTCTTATAATTAACCATCTCATCTCCTTAAATCTATCTCATGAAATCTGTTTTTTCATTTTAAAGTTATTTTAATTGTGAAATATTTCAAATGTACAGAAAAATGGAGAAAGTACCTGCTCCCTTTTTTTCTCTATTACTAACCTATTAACATTTTGTTATATTGTCTTCAGATTCCTTTCTATCTCTCTTATTCTCTGTTTCATAAATTCTGCCACCTAAAGAACTTCTGTCTTATTTTAGTGAGGCTGACTTTCTAAAGACTCATAGAGATCTTGATACTCATTCCACTTTCCCAAGATTTTTTGGTATCATTTTAATGATTCAGATTGCATTTCATAGTTGTTTTTCTTCCCCACCTGGCCAAAAGTTTTAGCTGAAAAGTCATACTTCAAGTCTTGTTTATAACCCTTTTACTTTTGAATCAGCAGAGCTATGCATTTCTTTATTTGGGGAAGGGAGAAGTCTCCTATAGGGGTGTAGTGTTAGTTGAATGTACTTCTGTCTTAAATATCGTCACCTCACTTGAAAGCTAATATATGCTTTTTACCTCTGTGATAAACTCTGATATAATAATGGAAAGAAAAGAAATAATAACCTTTGGCCACTTAAAAGATGAAAAGAAATTTATGTTGCTATGGATACTGGAGTCTTGCTGGCTTTCTCTCATCATTAAAATCCCAATATAGCTTCTATCTTAGCTTCTATCTCATTGGTACTGTCTTCTAAGACATTGGCACTAAAATCTTCCAAGACTAAAGGGAAATAATATAGTCATTAAAGATTGCAACAAAGAAGTATAGGATTATCTAATATCTTATACATGAGGGAACTGAGATCCAAAATTTTGAACTGACTTACCCAGGATTATATAACTGGGTAAATGATACCGAGTTATATATTGAGTGAAGTATTATTTACTTACTTCTCACCTAGGTAACACTTAGTCCCAGTACTGGGGTGGGGGGCTGGTGGGGGGAGGGGAATCGGATGCTAGAGAAGTATTCGGATCAATGGGTTGTAAGTCCCAGTGTAGCTGAAGGACCGAAGGATGAAGATGCTTAAATAAGTGCTTAGAATTTAATTTTAGGATTGTTTTATTTGTTGTGACAAGGTCTAGGATCCAACTGTGAGGGCGAGTGGCTGAGGTAGTATAGTGTTCATGACAATTTGAGCACAGGAATTCAGGGAATTACATGACAAGGATGTTGGAAGGGTAATCCCAACATTTAACCATTAAAGGATAGTGTTGGATAAAGTACCAATGAGATAGAGGCTAAAATCTTCCAAGATTAAAGGGAAATAATATAGTCATTAAAGACTGCAACAAAGAACTATAGGATTATCTAATGTCTTATACATGAAGAAACTGAGATCCAAAAGTTTGAACCAACTTACCCAGGATTATATAACTGCAAATTATTAACTCAGTTGTACAATGTACACTCAACAAATCTAACTCCACACCAAGTGTTTTTTTCCACAATAGCATACTATCAACCATGATAATTTCTGTGAATTCAACACTGAATGAGGATAAGAAATGCCAGGAATTAGGAACTTTCTTTAGCTGTGTGTAGGAAGATGATGAATTAATTTTATTGCAGACTAAACTTGAGGTACCTGTGAATACTGTAGTGAAGAGGGTGACAATTAATTGGAAGTTATACATTCAAGTGGAGAGGTTTGTAGGCATTTGGAGGTCACAGAGATCTCAAAAATATAGCTTTGTGAACCATCAGTTTCTAATGATACGTGAAGCAATAAATACAGATCAAATAAAAGAGAGAAAAATGTAGGGAGAGAAGAGAAGGCTAGCAAAACACTGAAGAGCAAGATATGAAGAGTGAACAGAGAAAAAGGAATTCCACAGGAAACAGAAAAGAGATCCAAAGCAATAGAAGAACAAAGAATGGAGAGATTTCAAGTACTATTGAGTGATCAGTGGCATCAGATGCCCCAAAGAAATTAAATGGAGGGAGGTATGGAAACAGTCCTTCAGATCTAAGAAGGTCATGGGACTATAGAGTTGAGTTACTGCTTAATAGCATAAATAATTGAACAATGAATAGTAAACATGAAGAACTGGAATTTCGGAGATCCAGAAGGCAAAAGAGATTATGCAATTTTGACCATGCAGTGCTGCTGGACTCATTGTCCACTAAGTCTATGGGAAAGCTCCAGTCCTTTCATCAGATAAGTGTCCCAACAGTGTCAAAGGTTTTCACATGATGAATGACAGAAGCATTTTCCAGAACACTTGTCCAAAGATATTCCTTAAGATAATGGTTCAGTGATCAGATAATTTGGGAAACTGGAATTTAATTACTCTTTGAGATTTACAGTTTATTTTAGTATATGCAAGGCCCTAAGAAGTCCTACAGCAAAGAAATGAACTAATTTTTTATTAGCATATTTTTTCCCAAGCTTATTGACCAAAGAACCTTATTATTATTGTTGTTGTTGTTATTATTAGCAAATTACCTTTTAATATTCTAAGATTATGTTCTGCAGAACACATGTGGGGAAATGCCATTCATATTATTAGGCCAGAAAACAATGGTAAAAAGAAAATACTTCTAGCCATAAGGGTATACTAGGTCATAAATGTGGTAGGGGGTAAAATATATGATTAAGGGAGGATGAAGAACTAGAGCAACCCCTAAATGCAGCATGATTGCCCTCTAATCATACCCAAAAAGTAAGCCTACTGTTATTTTCATCTATTGCTACTATTATGGTCTATTATTTTCATCTATTGCTACTATTATGGTCACAATTTAAATTCTTAATAAACCAGAGTTTTTGGTCAATAGAATTATAATGCTTTAGTTATTAAGTCATCCCAAACCATTTTTCTGTATATTAAATTTTCAATAATGATTGTGTTGAAAACCTCATTAAAAGTGCCTTGATTTAAGTTCACAATAACAGACTGATCGATTCAGATAAAAGAAAAATAAACCTCCACCTGCCTAGAATTTTGATCAGTTTTTTTGCCATTAGAGGGAAAGTGTGCTATTTATCTGAGGCTGTCTGGCACTTTCTATAGGATTTATAGATGGTCCCTGCTGAGTGTATTAAAGAAAAATGAGATTGGAATTTTTTGTGACTGACATTCATCAATTTTAAGATTGGCATAGTACTAACAAAGCAGCTAGTTAAGAACATTTTTGGTGATGACAAATTACATTATTATTGAATTTAAACTGCCAAAGAGAGAAATAGCCTTAAAGCCAGCATTAAAAAAGAGATGTTTTAAAATATTTACCATTAAGTGGATAATTTTGAGATGAAGACCTACTTGAACAACGGAAATTAACCTATTACATGAGAAATTTTGTGATTTTTTAAGGTAAAATTCATGATTGTACATTAGTTTGTTACACATTACAAATTAACTAGGTTTTTCTGAATGCTGTCATTATTCTCTTTCCTTACAAATGCAAACATTAGTAAGCACTGGTCAATTTCAAGCAGAAGAAAAGCATCATCTGACTTGCATTTTTTTTTTTTTTTCGAGATGGAGTCTTGCTCTGTTGCCCAGGCTGGAGTGCAGAGGCACGATCTTGGCTCACTGCAACCTCCACCTCCTGGGTTCAAGAGATTCTCCTGCCTCAGCCTCCTGAGTAGCTGGGATTACAGGCACACACCACCATGCCTGGCTGATTTTTTAGTATTTTAGTAGAGATGGGGTTTCACCATGTTGGCCAGGCTGGTCTCAAACTCCTGATCTCAAGTGATCTGCCTGCCTCAGCCTCTCAAAAGTGCTGGGTTACAGGCATGAACCATCGTGCCCGGCCTGACTTGCATTTTTAAGACCCTTTGAGGGCTGCGTGAAGAATGAACTGTAGGAAAATGTACTGAAGCACAGCAGCCCTGGGCAGAGAGGATGCTGATATGGACCAAGATGGTAAAAGTGAAGGTGGTGACAAGTGAACACATTTAGGGGCTACTTTGAAGGCACAGGTGAAAGCTATTGGATTTGATATGGGGCCTGCAGGGAGAAGAGCCAGCAAGAATCATGGCTCTGTGTGGGCCTGAGCATCTCGGTCAATTCTGTGAGATGGAGAAGACAAGATAAAAGCATATTTACACTAAATGTTAAAAAAAAATCTCATTAACACAATCAGAAGAGTCTCTAAAAATTCCTTAAGTCTATTTTTGTTAGCTTACTCTGATAAAAGAAACTCCACTAGAATTTCAATCTTTAATTACAAAAATGCCCTCACTGGAGTAACGGGTGGCAAAAATGTGTATTTGGGTTAGAAGCTGCTACTTGCAAGCATTTTTATTACTTCTGGAACATAAGTGAGGACAAAAATAGTTCATAATAAGATATAGATTTATATATCTCTTTGTGTATGTCCTTCTCAACAAGCTGTCTAGGCTAAATCAGATAGTATTTACAGTAAATACGTGTTTACTTGTACTTTTTCTTTTCTTCTTAAAATCTATTTTCTTCCATGGAAGCACAAGAAAAACAAATCGGTAGCTAGAGTGTCTTACTTGCCTTTAAAAATAAAAGCAGCTATATTCATGCTGAGTTATAAATGAGGAAGAATAACCTGCTAACCTTTCCTTTCACTGGAAACATAACAAGAACAAATTATGGAAGTAGTGACTAGAGTTAGGCACAGAGTAAGAATTTTTGGCAGTAAATCAGTCTTATAAACAAGTAGATGTTAGTCTAGAGGCACCTAGACTTTAGATTATAACAAAACATTTTTCTATAACAGGCTTATAAAGAAACAGTAAACTTTTTAAAATCTCCACGGCAATCTGTACTTTTAATTAATATTACATAATAAGAGAAATGACAAATAAGTATATTTACCTAAAAATACAACCACATTTTCTTCAGTAATACTGAACAGCTTCAGGACACTGTTTGAGGGCTGTTACATTTGTCGAAATAATCTGTAAGGTACTATATGAAGATTCTTTACAAGCAAATTTCAGCAAGATTTTTTCATGGTGTGCTTTGAATGCCCCTTCCATGGTTTGAGCCAATAAATGGAAGTGTTTTGAGTTAATAGATAGACAAAACTATATGAAGTTTTCCAGATCACTGTCAATGTTAAATTTTTTTCTCAGTTTCATGAATTTTTGATATAGGACTACCTCTCAGATCTGGACAAAATTATCCAATTGTTCAAGGCTTATGTATTTTAAAACAAGTGAGCAGATCCTATATGATTATACTTTTTGTCAAATTCATTGTATTTCAGTTGCTTTCAAGGGTCTTTATGAGTGCAACTGAATTGTGAAGTGTTCAATTCTTTAAAGATTCAGAAATTGTGGAAAAGCAGAATTGCAAGATTTTCCAGAATGACCACCTCAGGGACTGAAGAGATAAGGTCTGAAGTCTTTTCTCTAAACTTACTGCAGGCAGTAAGCATTGATTAGCTCACCTTTGCTTAGGTCAAAATGTGTAGTGTACATATATTTTGAAGGGAGAGAATTATAAAAAGGAGAGAAACTAGTTTCTCACTGTGGCATGCTCCCAACAACAGGAAATATTGCCACAAATGGTGATTTCAATTTTCCTCTCTGCCTGTTGAGTAGGTCAGTGTGGGACCTTAAATTTATTTTATGATATATGACTTTCAACTCTTACTAGACTTGCAGAGGGACTCTCAGCTCTAATAATGTATGATCCCAAGAATAGCTGTACCAAATTTAATTAATACTCAAGAAAACGTTCCCATTCATCACAATATACATATGATTTGCTACTTTATAACAATTTTGTGTTTATTGCCTCACTTTTATATGGATTACAAATGTGTAATAACAAACTATTGGCTTAATTCAGCATAAATTACTCAGTAGAAATCGAATGTAATTTGCTTATTATAAGGAAGTTAAGTCAGTTCAAATTTGTGTGTCTTTACGTTTAGCCATCTTTAGTGTGATGTTAAAATGCTTAATTACTTCATACATTGGATGCAACAAATTTAAGTAAATTTGTTGTTCTTGTGCCTTATCAGGTTGTATGTATTCAATAACCAGAACTAGATTTGCAGAACTGTCAAATTCTAAAGACAAAAATTTGTTCTCATTTAATTTTTTTCAAAGGAGGGATAACTTTCTTTAGGTCTGAAGAGCCAGGCAATCCATCTGGGAAGCCCTCCTGAGCAGGCTTGTTGAGGTAATTTAGGTTGACCTTGTTCGGCAGGCAATGCCGTCTGTTCTGTGGTAGCACTAGTTGGTGTGGTAGCACCAGTTGGGCCAGAAGTGATTTTTCTCCTCTTAAAATATAAACAAAGCATGACTCATCTCTGTGTGCTTTGCAAACATCACATGCAGTAGAATATTCTGCTTACAACAGGAACTTTTTGAGGACCTGAAGTGGAAAATTTGGCCACATGGTAATTATTGCCAACCAAGGAACCCTGCCGAGCTTTAGAGGATACCAATGTTCCAGGCCAGGCAGAAGACCCTGTGCAAAAGTAAATCTTCAAGGTAGAGTTCACAGATAGTGGAGAGAAACATGAAAATGGGTTGTATAATAATCTATCCTGCTTTCTGGCATTAGAGAAAGGGACTTTGGAAGAAGAGAGCCCTAGGGATACACACAAAAAATCACCCGTGGGGATCTCCTAACATAATTTAGGGTAAGCCAGTTCCTGATTATACTTCTAAGGAATATTTGTTCATAAAAGGCTTAACTAAACTAATTGAGGGATGTGATGGAATTAGACTGGGAAGCTGTGAGCTATCCTATCTTTGAGAGTTGCCAAGGCAACTCAGAAAGATTGAATTGGGTATCTATGGGGCAGGTTTTTCAAATGAGACCTGGAGGAGGGAGAGAAGCAGGAGGACCAGAAAGAACAAACAGCTGGTATTAAACAGTAGCTGAAGGCAAAAGAACTCGTAGGCTCCCCTTGTAAACTGAGCTGATTGGGCCCTGTTGATCATGCTGAGCATTTGGGATTTTTACATGAGAGAAATTTAGCAAGTCGCTGATTGATCTTGTGTATATTCTGGACCAAATAATATGCAAAAGCAGGGCTTCGTATCTGGTGAGATAAGGCAATTGGACTCCATTTTATTATTGTTGATTGTACATGTCCCCATTTGTTTTCAACCATTTTCCATGTGTGTTCATAATACTGAATTTGGAAGAGAGAAAATGAGAATTCTCTTCTAGAGACTGATGTATATGTAAACCAAGCAAGGCAATAAAAGATAATTTGATAAATGTATTGTTCTTTACCTAGCCCCAAAAAGTTAAAACCAAAATGTTTTACTGTAACAGACTAAACCTTTAGCCTCTAATGATTTTTTTTTCTTCAAATGTGCACTGCCAAATACAAGTATGCTTTACCAAAACTGCCATCTTTTCCCCGATGCCCTCAGTGCCATGGTACTTTTTGTATGGAAGTTGTATATGTTGAGCTTTTTTTTTTTCTGAAATTTGAACCTAAGTCAATTGAAAATAAAGTTTCCTTATTTTAACTTAGAACATTATTTGTGATTATTTAAAAAATCCAATCGATTTTCTTCAGGCTTATTTTCAAAACAGCCTTTTAAAAGTGTGTGTAAAATTTTAATTAACTGCTGTACAAGGATGCCTATTCATACCCTTTGTAAAATAATTAGATTTTAAACAGCTAATCCTAAAAAGCACACAGCCAAACACAGAAAAATTGATACTGGGCTTAAAATGTGGCCTTTTGTCATCATCTCACTGTTCTGAACTCACCTATACCAATTCGTTGATACATAATGCATGAGTTCTTTTGAGAAGATACATCAACAGTATCAGCTGATGAAATTTTGAGCTGAGTGAACGCTATTCATGCTCCTTTAACCCAGTAGTGTGTAATGTTGGTAAGGTACAATGACCAGCTCTGAAGAATGTGTGTGTGTGTGTGTGTGTGTGTGCGTGCGTGTGATACAGGTTTATTATGCATTTTACTGATATAAAAGATGTGAAGCATGCAATTCACAAATAATAAAATATTACAACATTCATTATTGTAAATTTCATATACCCCGTTGATTCTCATGAAATAACCGATTTCATGAGATTTGAGCCAGCTAATATTTGCACCGATGTGAGCCAAACTAATATCTGCAGCTAACCTATGATTATAATTGATGAATAATTAGGATCTGCATGAATATTAGTTAATTTTTTGTTGGTGTTAATGAGGAAGATGAAAGTAGAACTTTGCAGACACATTGGAACTTGATTTTATCAACAATGACATAAGCAACTTTGCTTAATCAGATGAGTTTTTGAATGTTGGAAGAATAATTTCTCAGTTTTTGGTAACATTTATAGTGTAATGGCTGTAGACATGATATGCACTGAGGTTTAATCTGCATTATTACTTTCTGCAACACTTTCTTAGGGCAATCAATAAAATAACAAATCAAACCCTGATTTGTAGAAAGTCATTGATAAAGATGTGGATAACAGAAACACCTGTAGTAGCTACCTTTGAAGAACAGTCTTCCTAATTAGAAGGCTAGTGGGTCACGCCATAGACTACTTATTCCCAAATAAAATGTTTGCAGCATATTGTATAAGCCAAAAAGTACAAACATAATATTACACTGTACATGTTGTAAAGTATTCTATAGCAAGAATTTACCACTCATTGTAATCATTCCTATTCTAAGAGAGGTTTAGAGTTCTTTCAAGTTTTTCACCTTTTTATATGCTTTTTGATTTTGCAGTGAAGATAGCAGTAAATATCTTTGCACATGTATCTTTGTACAGCCTATGAATTTGTATAGGAGATAGAATCCTAGAAACAAAATTTGCAGGCTTCTTCAATCATTGATTATGTATTCATTTATTTTGCAATTATTGATATCATCCTGGCTTTAATTCCAGTTCTGTATACAAATATTTGCCAATACACCATTTATTTTGCAATTATCGAAATCATCCTGGCTTTAATTCTAGTTCTGTATACAAATATTTGCCAATACACCATCCCCAGCTAGTTACCAAATAAACTCCAAGGGTTCTCCATCTTTTGAGGTCATAGAGTTCTGCATTATTTTGCTGTTGAATATTCTGTGGTTCAAAAGTTTTTGTTCTGGAATTAACATTTGCTACAAATGCTTTTATTAATGAATTATCTGACCATTCATTTTAAGAAACAAGTGAAATTATTTTATAGATCATGTTTATTGTTAACAAATGAGAGTAGATGGAATTCTTACATTTTGGGTCTATTAACACAACTCCATAATGAGATTGTCAATGTCTCACCTATTTGAGTAAAAGAGCATATATCCTTAAGGTATACTTTCTATTAAAGTGAGGCAAACATTTAAAATTGCTCAAGTGGCAGAGATCGCTGTTCTTAGGCTAGAATCTGTAAAAGTGACTAACTGGGAGATGATAGGTATGTTATTCTGATGGCAACTTTCAGAGCTTCAACTCAATAGGGAATTATTAAGTCATTCAAAATCGAAGCTACTGCTAGAATCTGGGACAGGCAGATTCTCGAGTCTTAGTAAATTTTAGAAGGTCTAAATGCATGGAGGTCTTGTCAGTTTGCTCTTATAAAACTTTTACATCACAAGTATATAATATACTTCTTCCTGTTAGGTATATCCATGTTGTATCTGCAATTGAGCTAAGTGATTTGCAACATAAACTTGCTTCACATATATTCATTGGTATTACTCAATGAGCTTAATTATCTGTTTTAATTTGTTTTGATGCATTTGAGCCTTTCTTTTCTGACACCTTGAAATACTCAGATTATTTAAATACACTTATGTAGAAAATGCAATCTGTATTGGGTGAATAAGGAGTGGGGTGTGTGTGTGTGTGTGTGTGTGTGTGTGTGTGTGTGTGTGAAGCTATTGTATATCTACTCAAATTGGTGACTTAAAAATATGAAGATGTTATTATCTCTAAGAAGAAAATAAAACCCTATCAGTACTCTATCTTTGAGAAATGGACCAGAGTATGGACACTCAGCACTGTATGAAATATTCACTGAGGACAGAGTCTGATAAGGATAAACAGAAAGAACTTTAAGAATTCTAGAAATAAAAATTTCAGGATCCTGATCCTTCAGTCACTGATCATTTGTTTTTTATTTTGAAATCATCCTAGTTTTAATTCTTGTTAAAAAAAACCTTTTCAAGTTTTTCATTAGAGGACAAAGCATTGGTCATAGAATCTGAATGGAACCTTTACCAACCTTATAAATTTTTTCTGTCAGTTTTTGGCTTGAGAGGGACAAAGAGTTAAATTCATTGGCAGCTTCTCTTTCCACAGCTGGTGAGCTCAAACTTCTAATCTGCAGGCCTTACACTGTATTGTCAGTACAGAAATTAGAGCAAATCACATGGGCTCTCACTGAGCTAGAAAGTCTATAGATCCAAGCAAAGGTTATCACAGAATAATGATGTAGGAAGATCAGAGTAATTTTTTGTCTTTATTGAAAGGTCATCAGTATTTGATTTACAAGAGCAACGGTTAAGAAAAAGCAGTAAGACAGAAAGTTCCTGTAGTAAGCTTTCTTGTCATTTAAAACACTTTATCCTTTGTGATAAAAATCATTTTGGTGTTTAATTTTAAGGACACTAGACTGTAGGTTTTATAAAGACCATGAGAATATCTGCTTTGCTCCCAAGATCTCCAGGGCCTGGCACAAAGTAGGTGTACAATAAATATTGCTGAATGAATGAATGATGGAGTAACCAATTGCATCTTTTCAAGCTTAAAGCATTGTAAAATTGCTTGTCATTGAGGTTGGCAGTCTCTGGACTGGCTCTGATGATCTCTGCCTCCAGGTTTTCATGGTCTTTTGTAATCTCTCTTTGAGTATGGGCTGGATCTAGTGACTTGCTTCTAGTGCACAGAGTACAGCAAATGTGATGGAATGTCTCTTCTGAGATTAGGTTACAAAAAGATTGTGATTTTGTCTTGCTTGCCCATCCTTATCCCCCAAGTCCTCATTCTGGAGGAAGCAAGCTGGCATGTCATGAGTCCTGTGAAGAGGCCCATGCAGAAAAGAGCTGATGTCTCTGGTCAACAGCCACATGATTGAGCCTATAAGTGGAGGCTTCCCCAGGTGAGCCTTGAGATGGCTGCAGACCTGGCCAACACCCTGATGCATAATATTGTGGCCTCCTGGGAGACCCTGAGTCGAAGTCACCAAGCCAAGCTGCCTGTGGTTTCCTGACCCACGATATACTATGAGATAACAAATGTTGATGGTTTTCAGCCACCATGTTTTGGGAGATATTTTGTTACACAGCAATAGATAACCAATGTAGTTAAATTACTTCTTGCACTAAATTCATTAGTTATAAAAACCTCCTTCTAACTGTATAACCCCTGAAAAGCATTGATAGTTTGTTGAGATGTATAATCCTTCAATTTCAACCTTATTTCAAATGGCCATATCCTCTAAAATTAAGTTACTTTACTCAAATAAATATTTATTTTGAGTTACTTCGTCATTAAGAAGTAGAAACATGTTGATAGTCTTTTTACTGTTATATGAGTGAACATTACATTCAGATCAGTGAGTACTATACTTACTTAGACATTTATTATCTTCATGGAACTATGCGCACACATTCAGGTATAGTCCCATGCAGAGCACTGTGGTAAAATGTGATCAGTGGTGTCAGACAGCCTGGTGTGATGCTAACTTAGCTATTTATTATAAAAAACTTAAAACATTTGGGCAAGTCACATGTCTGGCATTAGTTTTGTCATTTATAAGGGAAGGGAATAGGTTGTAAAAATAAATGAGATATATAAAGAGTAGTCCATACGGGAGCTGAGATCCATGTTCAGATAATAAATGAATAATCTACAATTTCACTTTTCATAGAGTTTGCTCAAGGAAATTCCTTTTTCCCTGGTCTTTTCACATATATAATGTCCTCTGTTTGATTGACGTTAGTGCATTTATGTATTCATGGATTAAGTGGACAACCTATCAACACCAGTGCTCCTTTACAATTTTTTTAAAAAGTTATCACAGTTATACATGCACATAGTTTAGAATTGTACTGTTGAATAAGGTAGTCCTAGACTTATGTAGCTACTGAGTGCTTAAAATGCGGCTAATCCTAATTGAAATGTGTTGCAAGTATAAAATACACCATGGATTTCAGACTTAATATAAGAAAATGCAAAATATATCTTTAATAATGATTACTTTTGAAAATGGTGGTGTATTCACTTAAATAAACAAATAAAATATATGGATATATTTGGTTAAATAAAATATATTAAAGTTAATTTCACAACCAGGTGTGGTGGCTCATGCTGTAATCCCAGCACTTTGAGGGGCTGAGGCAGGCAAATCACCTGAGGGCAGGAGTTCGAGATTAGCCTGGCCAACATGGTGAAACCTCATCTCCATTGAAAATACAAAAATTAGTCAGGCATGGTTGTGGGTGCCTGTAATTCCAGCTACTCGGGAGGCTGAGGCAGGAGAATCGCTTGAACCCAGGAGGTGGAGGTTGCAGTGAGCTGAGATGGTGCCATTGCACTCCAGACTGGGAGACAAGAGTGAAACTCCATCTCAAAAAAAATTTTTTTTTTTAAATTTTGCTAGCTTTTTTTTTTTTTCTTTTTCCTAAATATGGCTACTAGAAAATTTACACTTACATATGTGGTACTTATTTTATTTCTTTGGAAAGCATTCTTATAACTCTCTGACATTTGTTAAAAAAAAAAACCCAGCAGTACATCTCCTCTTCTCCATCACCTCTGCATCTTCAGTCTTTGCATGCATTTTCACGTCTTTTAAGTGATTTATTTGATTGGTAATTATAGCGTTTTCTCCAAATAACATACTTTTGTCATAAGTTTGTTGTTTTTAAGTCTCAGGCATTATCTTTTGACTTCACATTCAGTTGCACCTCTGTCATCTCTCAGTCCCGAAGGATTATTTTCTATCCCATCATAGCAGTTGCATCATGATGACTTAACGGGAGCCCCGTTCACAACTGAGGCTGATGGGGAAACATGACTGGTTCCTTTTTCTGTACAACTTTTTATTTCCTTGCCTTCTTTCTTTTCATTTGCTGTGTTTTCCATGTACTTATAATTAATACAGTCCCAAATGCTTTGCCAGTTTTCTACCTTCCTTCTTTTTTCTTCTTTTTCTTTTTTTCACATGGAGTCTCACTCTGTTGCCAGACTAGAGTGCAGTGGTGCGATCTCAGCTCACTGCAACCTCTGCTTCCCATGTTCAAGCGCTTCTCCTGCCTCAGCCTCTCAAATAGCTGGGATTACAGGTACGTGTCATCAAGCCCAGCTAATTTTTGTATTTTTAATAGAGATGGGGTTTCACCATGTTGGCCAGGATAGTCTCGATCTCTTGACCTCATGATCCGCCCGCCTTGACCTCCCAAGTGCTGGGATTACAGGCGTGAGCCACGGTGCCCAGCCTTTACCTCTCTTCTTAAGATGTCAGATGTGCCTGGCATTCTTCTGGTTTCACCTTTCACAGAAGTCCCTCCCAGAGCCATCAAACCTACTCAAAATCACCCCGGGTGCTCTTTCTATCAGGTTCACAGTTGCCATTTGGGAATCTTTCTTCTGCACCATCCCTGCAATTCCCCTTCTCAGGCTCCTCTGTTTAATCAATTCAACTTTATACCAGGACTTCTTTCTTTGCTTATTTCTTCTTTTCAGTGGAGTACGTTTTCCAAAAGTTATCAAGAAAAGTGAGCAAAGAGGTACATTTTTTGAGATGTGCATGTCTGAGAATGTTTTCCTATGGGCTGAAATGGTTTGCTTGTGTAGAAGTCTGTAGAATTTTTCTTTTGAATTTTGAAAACCTTCCTTAAAATTTCTTAGCATTCACGTTGCTACTGAGAAGCCCGAAGTCATGATTTTTGTATTTTGTGGCTATTTCTTTTCCTTTCTTTGGAAGCTTTTATGATTGTCATTTTGTCCCAGTGTTTAGTAATTTCATTATGATGAATGTTTGTTTGGGTCTCTCTGTATCTAGTGACTCCAGGATCTGAAGTCTTCGTCTACTTTTGTTGTTTGCTGTGATTGCTGACTCTTATTTCTCTCTCTCTCTCTCTCTCTTTCTGTGTGTGTGTGTGTATGAGAGAGAGACAGCTTGTGTGTTAGTAATTATGTAATCTTAATTTTTAAAATTCTAAATAGGAATTTTGTGATGATTGGGTTGAGAGAGAATCAACATTTACTGCTGCTGTGGTGCTGGTGACAGTTCATCATCATCCTCTCCTTAATATGGTTTCTTGTTGGGGCATTTTGGGATAACACGTGTGCATTCAGGCTTGAATAAGCTAGTTTGTCCTTGCTAAATTCCAGGGGTATTTTCTGTTGGCTAAAACATAGAGATTAGTCAGTTTTTTTTTTTTTAAATCTACCATTGCTAAAAGGGTTTTCTTGTAGTTGTAGGCCATCCTGTTATATATGCTAAAGCCAGCAAAGTTGTAGCTTTATTTGGGGTGGTTCAGATCTTTTATCTTGCCCTGCACAGGTGCCTGAGGCTTCAGGTCACCTGCATGAATCCCATAGATGCCCTCATGCTGTGCTGCATACTATTTTCTTATACCTTCTGAGGTTTTCTGCTTTTTTGTTGTTGTTGGTTGGTTGTTTTTGCTCTTGACAATAGTGGAT
The DNA here is from genome assembly GCA_963573385.1 of Cacajao melanocephalus. Classification (NCBI taxonomy): domain Eukaryota; kingdom Metazoa; phylum Chordata; class Mammalia; order Primates; family Pitheciidae; genus Cacajao; species Cacajao melanocephalus. The sequence continues at coordinate 11,389 of CAUYLG010017723.1, read as the reverse complement.
ACCCTGAAATTTAATGTTGCGGTCTTTCTGTTCCTTAGCTCAGCTAGGTCCAGTTTCTTGTCTCACTACCAGAAGAATTAGGCACACCAGAGAGTGAGTGAAGTGGATTTTATTGAGTGAAAGGAAAGCTGTCAGCAAAGAGGGGATGAGGGGTGCGGGAGTGGTTCCCCTACCCGAAGGCGGGAAAGTTCTCACGTGTGGCTGGGTCTGGGGCCTCTTATGGACTCCAAATGGGGAGTGCATGCTGATTGGTTTGTGAGTATGTAAAAAAGTTTAAGGGGAAGACACCCCTCAAAGATGGGCACAACAGTATAGAGAACCAATTAGGAAAGGGATGTATATGTAAAATAGGTGAAGGGTGGGGACCAATCAGAGGAAAGCATGTCAAATAGGGAGACAAGTTCTCAATCCAGTCAAGGATTTAACTTGCGGCTTGGCTTTCTGGCTTTAAACTGCCTTTGGCTTGGAGGTGGGGTTTCCCTGGGGACCTGCCCTATCTGCCTAGGCATTTGACTGCCTCCTGCCAGTCTCACCAGTTCATTGATTTAAGTCTATACTACGTGGCATTTCCAGCTTTATAGATGAGGAATTTTAGGACTTTTAATCTACTATGATAACACTAAAAACAGAAATATAAGGCACTTTAAAAACTATGAATTATTTTATCATATAATGTATATAATATAAAGCATAATATACATAAAGTTCATCCCCACACAATCAGCTTAAGAAATAGAACACTTTTAATATGTTTGATGCTCCCTGTTAGCCTTCCATAATTATACTGCCCTTTCTATCCCGAAGATCTCAGTTATTCTGAATTTTGTGATATTGTCTTGTTTTTCTTAGCAATTTTACCAAGTGTGTGAGTATTCCTTAATAATGTTTACTTTTGCATGTCTTCAAATTTTACATAAAAGTCATACTGCTGCAATTTATCTTCAACTTGCTTTCTTTTATTTGCTGAAGATTGTAAGATCCTACAAAAATCTTTTTAGTTTCTCAAAAAAAAAACAACCCCTATTATTCATGAAATTGTCATGTCAGTGAATAAATACCATAAAACAAATAATTACTAGAGCGCTTGGGAATTTCTATGCCTTCTTTTTATTGGAAATAAAAATTTTCTAGAAAAGCTGAACACTGACTATCTTCCAAATTAGAAAAAAAAATCATGATTACATGGAAAGAAATGCATGTTCTTCTGTTGTGGCAGCAGTTTTCCATTGTATTTGTTATTCTTCTCCCTACAAATCCAGTGCCAACCACATGATTCCAGATGAGTTAAGAATGTTTAACTTAGGTTTTAAGGATTGTAAAACTAAGCAGGAATGTAAGTAACTTAAGCTTTACCTTTATTTTTACACACACACACACACAATTTTAACTTGTTAAGCACTTTGAATTGGATGACATTTGTTGACTTTTTATTGATCCATTCAGCTTTAAATCGACTTATCTATCTAACGTTTTCTCCCTTTTTGTTTACTTCTGTTTTGTAGGGAAGGCTGGAAATACTTCTTAATGAATTATGCATCTATCAAGTTTCCCCTATTTCTCCCCAGTCTGTTTTCAGATATCTACAAGTTAATTTCTGGGGTGGTAAGAGCCAAATGCAGAGAATAAAATAACAACTGAGACAAAAATAATAGAAAGGAAAAGGGCATGCTAAATCCTTTCCCCCACCCCCACCGTAGGAAAACTGTCATGCTTTTTTTCAAGTATATACATACTTTTTTTTACAGGCTAAAGCCTACCTGCCATTCATTAGACTAGGCCAAGGGAGTTTTATGAAAGCAGACTAGATGTCACAAACTATCATAATACACCGTCTGCCTTAAGCAATGTGTGAACTCAACAAATGTTTTGCTTTAAGTAAATTTCAACTTTCTATTCAGATTTTCACTTAAATTGCCTCTTAAAATAAACATACACACCACAATATAAATTCTGTAACACATATATTGAAACATAGTTTATACTTCTAACATTTAATAGAGGTTCTATCATTGTAGAACTTCTTTTATTATCAAATTTAGCCATAAATATTTCTGGTGGAGTATTTTCAACATTTAGAAGTTACAGTATTTTCCTATGGAAGTTAGCATCTTGACAGTTCTCTAAAACACTTAGTATGTATATTATTAGTTCTAAAACACTTAGTGTGTCTATTATTCAGCACTACTTATATTACCATCTATTTTTCTATGTTTTCTTCATTTGTGCATGCTTTCTCTTCTCAACCAAATACTCAGTTTCTGCCGCCTTCTAATTTTTATGCATTCTCCCCTCTCACTTAAACATTGAGCACCTACCACATGCCAGGAATGGTTTTGAGGGCTCAGGATACAGGATAAGAAAGATAAATACTCTGCTGTTGGATAACTCATAGTGGAGAGGCAGGCAAGAAAGAAACCAAACAAAAAAAAAATGAGATGATTTCTCATAATAATTGAGGGAGTCACCAAGAAACAAAAGAAGGTGATATGAAGCACAGTGTCAAAGATGTAAGAGCCTTCTTTACCTTTTCTCAAGAAAAATTATACAAATTTTACTGCATATCTCTTTAATACCATATTGGACTACTGTCTATCAGCCACTAGGAGTTATTTAATTCTTTAGTGATGTATTAATGTGTCATTGCTTCTCTTAGTATTTACTAGTGATTAGGGTCTAGACTCTGAAAAGTTACATGTTAACATGAGGATTATTGTCCCTTAGAAATACCAATTGGTTCTTTCTAGCAGAAAAGATCATGTCCAATTGTATGGCTTTATTGTCTTATAGGATATAACTAGTTTTATCTCTAATATAGCAAATTTATTTCAGTATACCTTTCCTGAAGGATACATAAACATCTGTTCCTTAAGTTTTCCTTAGAAAAAGGAAAACCATGTTTCTGATTCCCTTATTAATGACTGAAAAAATCTAATATTTATTTAGAATTAATATGATAGTCATAATTTTAACTTTTAGAAAAGTACAACTTGACCAGAGGAGGAAAGATAGAATTTTTCTGAGAAGAGAACATTTGAGCACAAATGTAAATGACAAGAAGGAGACAGCCATGTGAACAACTGGGAACTGAGTGCTCTAGGCAGACAGAATAGGATCATCACAAACCTAAACCAGGAATGAGGTTGGAGTGTTGAAGAATCAAAGACCTGTATAGAGCATAAGAGTAGAGGAAAATGAGTTTGAAGAATTTAGCAGAGGGTAGATTTTGCAGGGTTTTGACAACTATGAATAATGACTTTTTAAATTTTTTTTTTTTTTAGAAAGAGAGAGAGGAGCGAGACTGAGGGAGGAAAGAGAAACAAAGAGAGACAGAGAGAGAGAGAGAGATGAGAGAGAGGAAGGCAGAGAGAGGGAGAGATCTAGAGAGAGGGAGACAGAGAGAGACAGAACAAGGAGAGAAAGACACATACACACAGAGACCAAGAGAGAGGGAGAAAGAGACAGAGAGAGAAAAAGAAAGAGAAAGAGACGGAGACAAAGAGAAAGAAGAGAGAAACAGGAAGACTGACTAAGAGAGTTGAGAGAGAGGGAGACAGAGAGAGAGAGGAGAGAGAGACAGGGAGAGAGAGAGACAGGGAAAGAGAGGAAACAGACAGATGGAAACAGAGAGGAGAGAAAGACAGAGAGTGAGACAGAGAAAGAGAGAGACCCAAAGAGAGGGAGACTGAGAGAGAGAGACAGAGAGAGAGGAGAGAGAGAGAAGGACACACAGAGAGAGACAGATGGAAAGAAAGAGAAGAGGAAAAGACACACACACAGACACGACACACACACACACACACACACACATAGCACAGAGACCCAAGGAGACAGAGAGAGAGGGGGGAGAGAGAGAGAGAGAGCAGAGAGAGAGGGAGAGAGAGAGAGGAGAGAGAAGAGTATGAAAAATGATTTTAATACATTTTTTAAATTACATATTTTCTAGGAAATCTCAACTCATATGTGTTTGTTTCCATACCTAATGTGAGTCCTTCAATTCCCACCCCCACCTCCCCCGCCCCACCACCAAAAAAAAGTTGGAGTAGAGAAAAACATAAGGATTAGCACAAGCAACAGGAGAAAACTAGAAAAGGTGTTTCCAATTAAGAAAATATATTGACTCACACACTCTGAGATTGTGGCTTCTTTTAAGTTAAAAACTCTAGGTGGGGGTACAAATATTCCTACAGGTCCTCTTTCCTTTCTTATTTTTCTCTGCAAGGAAGAGAAACTCCAGATTCCAAAATTATCAGAGATCTGGGATGGAGAAAATAAAAGCAGAGTTCTGTGACCAATTCTGCCTCTGACTGGCTGATTTTAATAGAGTTTTAGCTTCTCCATCTCTACGCTGAGGTTGTAATTGCCTAGAGGTCTGGGTGGGTCCTCCGTGGAAAGGTTTTAAGACAGCTACAATTAACTGTAAGTTATCTTGACTTTTAAGAGAAAGATTCCAGACCCTGTGGCTTAGGGGTTGTCTTTTTCCACCTTCCTTTGCCTCCATGTTTCCTCATATGGTAGGGGAATAACAAAAACAAAAAGGACAACTTCAGTTCCTTAATCTTTTCTCCTTGTGACCAGAGCACTCTGTGCTGTTAACATTTCACTTCTCAATTCATAAAAGGTCATAATATTGTGTTGGTTCTGTGTGGTCTTATTTTAGTAATTTGTCTTATTTTACTGGGAAAAAATGCAAAGAATGACCATTATGGGGAATTTTATCTTTATTAAATTTTGAACTTGCCCTCTTATCCTAGTTTCTTTATCATTGTGTACTGACGTTTGTGCAAAGTTCGTTTTCAGTTTCTATTTTATTTTTCCAGTGTTGGAGAAAGGTCTCAAGTGTGACAGAGAAGGCAGAAATTCACCAGCAAATCCAAACTGGGGAAATCCCAGAGTTGAAGAGAAGAAACTTAAAGAAAGAAAACCTTACAAAAGGAAACATGCTTGGGGATACTCTTGTTCGCGGGTAAAATGATCTGTAGAAATTCTGAGATGACGAGTGTTAAAAGTAAGAAAATGCAGGCATAATTAATTATCATTCTATCAACTTTCCCCTTGTCTAATGGGAGCCAAAGAATGGTGTTTTAATGCCCAGCTTCTAGATGAAATATGTATTAGCAAACTGTTCTAGGCCTTTATATTCCTTTACTTTTGTTTTCAAAAATTCCCATGACAATATTCTGGTATCCACGCCACATGAGGATACATTTCATGCCAAAACCAGTTTAGGAAATCTGCAGATTAAAGGAGGAATGTATGCTGCAGCTGAGAGCAGATACTTCTAAGGCATCTTGCAAGGGTAAGTTCAGAGCGGCATACTCTTTGAATACTGTCTGAGTACTGACAAGATTCAAATAGACGCTGCAAACAATGGAGTGCTGTGAATTGTGTACATCTTGAGAAGTAATTTGGTGGCGTATATTTAACACAATCCATCCATATTTGAGCAAACCCAAGCAATTTATATTTCCTGGATGTCAGCTTGAACAGGAGCTTAGAAAGATGGTGATGCTTCAGTCTCATTTTCGATAAAAATAATGGATAATCATGTATTTACACAGTAATTTGTGTCAGAAGTATGTCAAGTATGAAAATAGTACCTTTATACATTACTGTTGAGAGCATAAATTGTTACTAACTTCCACGAAGGGCAATTTGGAAATGTATATACAAAAGCTTAGAAATACTCATGATCTTTGAATCATCAATTTTCCAATAAAATAAAAAGATAAATGTTCAGGATTATATAACTTATTTATTATGTTATCACTGTGCTTACAATAAGGAAAATCTGAAAAGAGCCTATAGAAGCAGAAATAGAGGAATTTTTAATATGGTTTATTCACAAAATAGAATATTTTACAGCATCTATAATGATAATTTATAATTATTGACATGGAAATATATTTTTAATTATAAAATAAGACTACAAAATAATATTTAAAGCATTATCTCATTCTGTAACAATATATTTTGTTTGCTGGTATGTATGCATAAAACGTCTCTCAAATCATTGAATTACATCTTAAGCTTTGTCATTGACTTAAACTTATGTGTTTCCTATTCTTTCCCATCACAAAACTTTGTGACTACAATGTCATATAAGACTCTATTGTTAAAAAAAGACTTTATGCATATCTAAGTTTACAATTAGAATTTTGATTTTCACTACCACCTTCTCAAGAGAACTCAAAGTTCTCAAAAAGACAATTCAAAGTTCATAATTTACTATTATATATTTCTCTTAGGAAACACATTTTTTCATGTTAAATTGGATAAAATGGTTAACCCATGGGGTTTACTGACTTCTGCCTCCCTTTTTGCCTGCTTTTTTTTTTCTCACTTCCATCCGGAGAAGAAAGGACAAAATTTCATGAATGGATGCAGAAAGTAGAGAGGGATTCAGAACAAATAACTTTTCTTCCTAATTCCAACCACCAGGAAGTCAGGAAGTGTCCTGAGTGTATTACGAGAAACTGTGCACTTTGGAGTAGCAGTGGAGAAGGAGGACCAAAGTATAAGAAAAAGTGAAACGAGTAAGCAAATTCTTCCTAGATAAGAAGGAGGCGCCTGAGAATTTGTGGTGACCTACGTTAATAACATTTGCTGTAATCTAAGTATTTGGAGCTCCTTAAAAATAGAGAGGGACATGAATGAAGATTATATGTGTTCATTTTTGGGTCTAGAGTCTATATGTGAGACACTGCTCCTGGATTGGACTTAGGGGTGATAGCTTTCTAAACATTATTTGTGTATCTAGAGAATTCTGTCCACATGCTCTCATCAGATGAATTCTTGCTTTTGTGCCTTTTATCACTTCTTGAAACTCTATTCTGTGTCAAAAGAGGAACAACAGTATGTCTATTCCTAAATCAATCCCCCCCAAAAGACAGACCTAGGGCTTTATAAACAATTGTGAAATATGTTTTTTCCTCCCAAGATCATACTAAAGATTTGTTTGCAGTTCTTTAATTGCAGTTTTTAGTGACCATGATAAGCTTCACTAAAATAAACGTTAGGAAGTAAAATAATAGTTTATAAAGGAACTCTCTAAAATATGTGGGTGTTCTCTACACATGAAATTTAGGAAAACAGGATGGATTCAGAGATGAAAGGAATGACATATTATCTTTCTTGCTAACATAGATTCTTAATTACCCTATAGATTGCATCTGCAGTCTTAGGAAATATTAAAATCCATTTTAATCTAGATAAGTCATCATATAGCCTTTGTAAATATAAAGCCCAAATATCACAATGCTTTGTTCAAGCTGAATCCTAATATGTATGAAAATTAAACTCTGTTACAGCACATGAAGATTTCATAAAATATTTATGACCAGATCAGTCTTCGCTGAGGATAACAAAACATGTGAAGTGTGCAAATTAGCTATCATATGGCTAAAAAATGTGTGTAAACCTTTAAATTTATTGGAGGATTTAGACTATGAAGAACTGCAGGTTTTCAACAAATTGGATAGGGTTCAATATTTTTAGTCTGTCCAATAGGTCACTGTGTTTAAGGTATGATGCAAATGTTTACAAATTATGAAATATAATTATTAACTGTGACATGGTTTCAAACTATATTTATTTATTTTTTCAGAAGAGAAATGTTTTATTTTATTAACCGCAAGTATCCCAAACACATTTGACCGTTGTATTTTTTTTAACATGAAGGTAATAATAATAACAACAAAGGCAACTACCATTGTTGAATGCTTACTATGTGCTGGACAGTATTTTAAGAACTTCATGCATTAATCCTGTGATGTAAATACCATTTTTATTCCTAGTTAACCGATTAGAAAACTGAAGTATAAAGTAATTAAGAAATTTACTCAAGATCATGTAAGTGGTGATCACACAAGAAGTTGATTTGAACTCAACTTCTCTGAACATAGAGCCCTCACTCTAAACTAGTATTTTAAAGTCTCCCACATTTAATGCCTACTATCTGTAGAAATTCTGTGGCATTAATGTTTCCAGGAAATCACTTGGGGAAACAACTGGATTAGATGTTTTATATGGACGACAGATAAATTGCTTTCACTTTTAATATTCACAAGGTCCTAAGGCTGTTACAGTACATTTTCTAAAATGGTTTGCAGTAATGCTGAATATAAAAATTTCATTTTCTGAGGTACTGGACTTCTCCAGAGTATAACCCTTTATAAATGTTTATTCTCTTTTTTTCTTTTCTTTTTATTTATTTTTTATTTTTTTGTTCCTCCCTGTGGGTAAAGCAGAATGTAAATATTCTCTTGAGTTTTTCTGAATTAAATCTCTTACTGTGATAATTTAAAACTATTTTAGTTTTTATAATTTCAACTTTTATTTTAGATGCAATGGTCCATGTGCATTTTTGTTACATGGGTATGTTGCATGATTCTAAGGTTTAGGTATGAAGGATCCCATCTCCTAGGTAGTAGGCATAGGACCCAATAGCAAATTGTTTAATGCTGACTACCCACCCCACTCCCGCCTCTAGTAGTCCCCAGTATCAAATGTTGTCATCTTTATGTCAGTGAATACCTGAGGTTTAGCTCCTGCTTATAAGTGAAAATGTGCAGTATTTGGTTTTCTTTTCTTTTTTTTTTTTTACTTCTATTTTAGGTTTAGGGGTACATGAGCAGGTTTATTATATTGGTAAACTACGTGTCATGGGGATTTGGAGTGCAGATTATTTCACCTTCCAGGTAATAAGCATAGTAAACAATAGGTAGTTTCTTTGATCTTCTCCCTTCTCCCACCCACCACCCTCAAGTTGGCCCCCAGTGTCTGTTGTTCCCCTCTTTGTGTCCGTGTGTTGCGCCGTTTAGGTGCATTTATAAGCAAGAACATGTGGTATTTGTTTGTTTGTTTTGTTCCTTCATTAGTTTGATTAGGTTAATGCCTCTAGTTCCATCTATGTTGCTGCAAAGGACATGATTTTGTTCTTTTTTATGACTGTGTAGACTGTGTAGCATTCCATGGTATATATGTACCACATTTTCTTTTGTTTTCTTTCTTTTTCTTTTTTTGAGATGGAGTCTTGCTCTGTCACCCAGCCTGGAGTTTAGTGGTGTGATGTCGGCTCACTGCAACCTCTGCTTCCCAGGTTCAAGCGATTCTCCTGCATCAGCCTCCTCAATAGCTGGGATTACATACATGTGCCACCATGCCTGGCTAATTTTTGTATTTTTAGTAGAGATGGGGTTTCACCATGTTGGTCAGCCTGGTCTCAAACTCCTGACCTCATAATCTGCCCATCTCCGCCTCCCAAAGTGCTGGGATTACAGGCGTGAGCCACCATGCCTGGCCACCATATTTTCTTCATCCAGTCTACCATTGATGGGCAGTTAGGTTGATTCCATGTCTTTGCTATTGTGAATAGTGGTATGATGAATATACATGTGCATGTGTCTTTATGGTAGAATGATTTATACTGCTTCGAATATATACTCAATAATGTACTTCTGGGTTGAATGTTAATTCTGTTTAAAGTTCTTTGAGAAATTGCTACATTGTTTTCCACAATGGCTGAACTAGTTACAGTCCTACCAGCAGTGTATAAGTGTTCCCTTTTCTCTGCAACCTTGCCAGCATCTGTTATTTTTTTACTTTTTAATAATAGCCATTCTGACTGGTGTGAGATGGTGTTTCATTGTGGTTTTGATTTGCATTTCTCTAATGATTAGTGCTGTGGAACGCCTTTTCATATGCTCATTGGTCATGTGTATGTCTTCTTTTGAAATGTGTGTTCATGTCCTTTGCACACTTTTTAATGGGGTTTTTTGATATTGCTTGTTGATTTAAGTTTCTTATAGATTCTGGATATTAGACCTTTGTTGGATGCATAATTTGCAAATATTTTCTCCTATTCTGTAGGTTGTTTACTCTGTTGATAGTTTCTTTTGCTGTGCAGAAACTCTTCAGTTTAATTAGTTCCCATTTGTCCATTTTTGTTTTTGTTGCAATTGCTTTTGGCACCTTTGTCATGAAATCTGTCAGGGCCTATGTCCAGAATGGCATTTCCTAGGTTGTCTTCCAGGATTTTTATGGTTTTAGATTTTACATTTAAGTGTTTAATTCATCTTGAGTTGATTTTTGTGTATGGTGTAAAGAAAGGGTCCAGTTTCAATCTTTTGGATATAGCTAGCCAGTTTTCCCAACACCATTTATTCAATAGGGAGTCCTGTCCTCATTTCTTGTTCTCGTTAACTTTGTTGACTATTAGATGGTTGTAGGTGTGTGGCATTATTTCTGGGCTTTCTCTTCTGTTCCACTGGTTTATGTGTCTGTTTCTGTACCAATACCATGCTGTTTGGTTACTGTAGCTCTGTATTATAGTTTGAAGTCAGGTAACATGATGCTTCCTGCTTCGTTCTTTTTGCTTAGGATTGCCTTGGCTATTTAGGCTCTTTTTTGGTTCCATATGAAATTTGAAATATATTTTCCTAATTATATGAAGAATGTCATTGGCCATTTTAACAATATTGATTATTCCTGCTCATGAATATGGAATGTTTTTCCATTTGTTTGTGTCATCTCTGATTTCTTTGAGCACTGTTTTATGATCCTCATTTTACAGATCTTTCACCTCCCTGGTTAGCTTATTTCTAGGTATTTTATTCTTTTTGTGGGTATTGTGAATGGGATTGTGTTCTTTTTTTTTATTTTTTTTTTTTTCAAGCTTAAAGCAAGGTTTATTGCAACGCAGTAATACACTCTGAGGGAGAGCAGGCTGATTTCCGGGAAGTGAAATCAGCACCTCTTTACAAAACTCAAGTTTTTATTTATTTATTTATTTTTATTTTTTTTTTAATTTATTTTTTATTTTTTGAAAGAAAGGAAAAGAGAGGAAAGAAAGTGAGAGTGAAAGAAAGAAAAAAAGAATGCACGAGAGAAAGAAAGAGGAAGAAAAAGAGGGAGAGAGAACAGGATTCTTGTTCTACTGCCCATGCTAGAATGCAGTCTGAAAATGGGTATTAAAAACCTCTATTATGCCAATAATTTTGTTTAACAATGGAGACAGGAAGGAATAAGAGGTGAAAATAACAAACAAGCAGCCAACCAATATTTTATTTAAACCTGTGAAATGCTATGCAATTGCTGAGGAGTGATTTATTTCCAATTATGCGGTCACTTTTAAAACAGGTGTAATATGATACTGAGAAAAATGTATGTTTTGGGGATTTGGGGTGGAGAGTTCTGTAAATAATTGTTAAGTTTACTTGTTCCAGGTCTGAGTTCAAGTATTGGATATCCTTGTTAATTTTCTATCTCATTGAACTGCCAAATATTGACAGTATAATGTTAAAGTCTCCACTATTATTGTATGGGAGTCTAAGTCTCTTTGTAAGTCATGAAGAACCTGCCTTATGTATCTGGGTGTTCCTGTATTGGGTGC